>BMAV01012367.1:0-35194 GCA_019973955.1 Trichonephila inaurata madagascariensis | reverse complement strand
GTGGTATCACTTTTTAGTGGGGAAAAAACCCCCGCAAAGTAATTTTGCCCCCGCCCTTCCCCCAGAGGGGGGACCCTAAGCCGGGACGATGCAAAAGGTACTAGTTTATTTTGCCGAGAAATTCGCCAAACAGGACCTTTTTGGGATATTTAAATGCCGCATAATACGACTTGGAGGTGTGTATTTTCTGCATTATAAAAACCCAAACCCCTTGGGGGTCGACCCCCTCCCTTTTATGTAAAAGGGCCAGTGGGGCCAAACAGCCAACCAGCCTTTTGGGGTGTGAGAATTGATATAAATTGTCAGGCTCAGATTCAGATAAATTATAATAATTATAATGTCCGGTAAAATCATTAATATTACATATAATTAAATTTAGTTCAACTATAGTACATTTAAATTGTTTTGCAATTAACTTTAAATTGCACCCAAAGATTTATAAGCAGACAAGGACAGCGAGATGTACAAGGCCACACGTACCATCCATGCCACCCAGCCTTGGTTCTTGGAAAAAATCTTAATATTTCTCAAGCATTGTTTTATTTTTAACTCTTTACCTTCTATAAAATCCTTTATTTTATGTGCTAGTGCGTTTGGGGGAACTGGATTACTTTCACTGCTTTCCCTTATTGTAATTCCCTTCATTCTATCTGAGCGGTTCTTAAACTTTCGATCCCCGGGGCCCCTTTGATGCAATGCGATATCGTGGACACACCAAGATTTTGAACATCCCTCCCCAATTTGGTCGAAATATCTGTTCTAGTAGAGTTTTTTCCTTGTTGGAGAATTTAGTGATCTAGTCTAGTATGGCACATCTTTCAATTTTTCCACTAGGCTTTTTAAAGTCTGTAAAAGAGGGAAATCTAAACCTTCAAGAAAAACCGGGGACCCCTAAAAGGCAGAGGCCCCAGGGTCCACGGACCAGAGTATAAGAACCGCTGTTCTAGCTCTTTCTAATAACTTTCATATTCTTTTTCTTTCACCTCTAACGTAATCTACAAATATCGTTCTGAAAAATAGAAAAATTCTGTGAGAATGTAATTTTCGCTTAAAATTTATTCCTTTTAATCAAAATGGCGCAACGCACCCTCGCATTCCCGGGGGGTCCGGGGTTTAGGGGCCCGGGAAAGCCTGACCGACGCGAAGTACGTATTTAAGCTTGGGACCTAAAATTTACTTTTTCAGGGGTTCTACCCCGGGAATTTACCACTGACCGTTACTTTCCCAAAAAAAAAAAATGGGTTTTACGCATTAATCATCTCATACTTATGAGTGAACGGAGGGATGTTTACGGCCTAAAATTTAAAGGAGAGTAAATATTGTTTTCGAAAATAAAATAAAAATTATTTCTTATTCAAAGGACTTATTTCAAAGCAATAGCGGCTTAGACATACATTTACACACTGTTATATGCCACCAAAACAACTGAACAATAAAAAGACTAACAAAAGAAACCAATAGAAACTTTCCGGGGGAAAAAAAGTCAAATGTAAACAAAAAAAATTTTATCAAAAAGGGTTTTCATCTTTCCGTTGCCCTCATTTTTCCCCCCTCCCAAAAAACCTTTCCCAGATATGCATTTATTTGATAGTGTGTGGCACAGGAGTTAGGAAACTTATGAAATCCAGAAATTAGCTTCTCTCTCTCAAAAGGATAAAAAAAAATCTACTGCGTGTCAACAACCTGTCCCTTAATTAAATATGGAGGCACTGAATATGCTTTCTTCATCTTACAAGTTGGTGTCTTCTGGTATTTACCCGATCCTTGCAGCTTGCAATGGACGACCCGCGCCACCCATTAGTGTGAGAGGGTCGGAAGGAAGATAAGGCATATTCAAAACAATTTATATTTATTCACACTTATCAACACAGCACAAATTCAATAACCTTGAATGCTCCAAGAAATGCACCAATTACCAAATATGTGAAGCAACCGCGAGGTAGACGAGATAATTGGAGATTAATATTAAATCAGATAACTTACACAGGACACGTCCAAGCAATACACTTTCTATTTCAAACCGAACAAATCTAATTTAATCACTAATTGACCAAACCGTCAATCTTAATATTAATCAAATAACCTACGAATTGCTCTCACCTAACTTTATGTTAATCAATCACTGCTATCCTGTAGCAGTCTAACTTCTCTTTTACTGACTCGAAAGTTTAACCTTTATATGCAAATCCTGATTTACATAATCATATCTTCTTCGTAGGAAGGTTTTCAATAGAACACTTCTTAAAGACCCATTATTCCCCAAGAGGACTATTAGTGGAAAGAACGGGGGAACCTGTTAAAAACTTTTCGCTCTCCCCCGATTTTTCCTTGATTTATTTTGACAATGCAAAACGAATTTTTTTTGTGTCCCCTTTGGGTTAAAAAGCTAAAAATATAAATAAATTGTTGAAATTGTGGTTTTTCATAAAATTATACTATTTATAACATCATATATCATTACGGGTATATTATTTTTCGTTACTTTTTTGCTTATATCAAACATCGCAATAACTTTCAAGTATTATTACTGGCTAAAAAAGTACCACCAGAAATATTTTTCAATGTAAAAGTAAACGCATATTACAGATCTTTTTAAGAAAAAAATCAAGGGAAAATAGGGGAAACGTTGTTGCTATGCTTTGGAAAGTCGTGAACTTTTAAATTTTAGAATGATTGGGAGAATAAAGGGAACTCCCCCCAAAAAACGTGAAAAGTAATAAGGAAGCATTTTTGTCACATGAATCAAATTAAGGTAAGATCTTGTGAAGTTCTTGCAAATGCTTATTAAATTACAGTAAAAGTACTCATAGTTTGAAGAATTTCTGAATCTAAATTAAAATAATGCATAATTCGAAGAATTAAGCTTTTTAATCCTTTCTACAAACTTATTAAATATTACTAAACGAATATGAAGCTATATTTTAGTCAGTTTATAGTTTTATAATTTCATCTGATTTGAATAATAATCACACAAATTTGTGTTTCAATTCCTGAAGGATTTTACAAAAAAAATTTCCCGTTAATATAGGAATGAATTAACTCTATGGAAACAAAAAATTCATTTTCAACTACTTAAATATCCCATGATATCATTAAAACAAACAATATAGCATGCACAAAGAATTTGAAATTTAAATAATCAACATGAGATAATTAAATTACAGTGATAAATTACGAGCCATGGGGACACTAAAATAAATCTTGGTTTTACTGAAGCAGCTAAGAAATTTGCAGAACCCTCAATATCTGTTGTGTAAACCCAAAAAATATAGGTGAAGTGAACGTTAATTTCCATCCCTTCCCAGGTTTGTGAAGAAGATATACACTTAAATGCCACTGAATTAGGGTGAAGATGATGATGTTGTTGTTTTTTTCGCTAGAGCAAAAAAGGTACTACACATTCGTTTGTATGTTAAAATTTTTTAAAAAATAAACACACAATAAATATATATATAAATATAAAAAAAGTGTTTTTTAAAATGTCAGAAAAAAAAATAAAAAATTTTTGAAAAATTTTAAAAATGCAAATGAAAAATTTAATAGTTTTTCCCATAAAAAAAAAACCCAATGGTACTATAAAATTTAAAAAAATTATATTTTGAAAAACATAATTGGCGAAAAAAAAAAATTTAAAAGGGGTTTCCCCAACCAAATCGAAAAAATAAAAGATTGGTTTTAAAAGGTGTTTCTTTTTAATGAATTTTGGACATTCTATTAAAATGTGAAAAAGGGAAAAGGTATTGACAAAATGCTACTGGGGGATTTTTCCCTAGCGAAAAATGTTTTTGGTTAACAGTTTTCCGATACGAAGTGGTCGGGGACATCATGTCTTTTACTTTTTGCCTTTTGGGCAGTGGAAGGTGAATTATGGGGGTTTTTTTAACCGTTGTCCCGCTTTGCCATAAGAGGGTTCTGGGGGGCCCGATGGGAGGCCGGGGGTTTGGCCCCCGGAAAATTTAATTTTTTATCTTGTTTACAGGAAAAGAGTTGTTAAAAATGGAGTGCTTTGGGGTTTTTACCTCGGTGACAAGGTTGATTTACGGGGACTTATAGCCGTTCCCAAAAATGGTGGTTGGAACAGTAAAAAATTTCCCAGGGATTTTTCAAAGTAGGGGTTAGCTTTGCACGAGCATTTCTCGGGGCTTTTTTTTTTCCCCAGATTACTTTTCCAGCACCCTCCTCCCGGTTTTCCCCTAAAACCACCCCTCGCTCAAAATAAAAACCGTTTTTTCATTGTTTTAGAATGTAAATTTCAGTAAAAAGTTATTCTAAATAAAATTTTTTACCCCTATACGATCGACTTTAAATTTTGTTGGTTTTTCTTTTTTAAACCCCGTGGATCGGGTCCTACGGGAATGAGGGCCCCTTTTAGGGTTGATAAAGGGGCCCAGGGAGGCATAGATTCAACAAGTTTCTGGAAAACGTTCCACGGAATGACTTGCCAAATATTGGCTAAAGCTGTCCATAATTCAGTAAGATTCGTTGGTAATTTTGTGTTGGCCGTTTACTCCCTGTTACAAAACATCCCAAAGATGCACAATAGGATTTAAATCTGGGCTTCTAGGTGGCCAATTTATGATAGAAAAGTCAGAAGAATGCTCATCCAACCAGCCAGTATCCAACCAGGACTTGTGAGAGGAATAGTTGTCTTGCTGGAAACTCCATTACCGTGCAGATAACAGAACAGCATAAACGAATGGAGGTGATCACCCAGCAACTCTACGTACCGAATTGCATTGAGGGAGGTTGGTACACGCACCAAAAATCCCAAACAGTGCAAAGAAAAAACACCCTAGACCACGATTGAACCACCATGCCTTTGTAAAGTTCCAACCAGGCATGCAGAATCCATGGCCTCAGGAGCCTGACGCCATATTCTCAACCTCCCGTCGGCGTTAAGTGGTCGGAATCCGGACTCATCACTCCATGCTACTCGTTTCCAGTTCTTAACATTCTAGCCTCAGTGCTGTCTTGCCCGACGCGTGCAGCCCGATGCACATTGGCACGTGGCACTGCTTCTAAACCATGAAGCGTGCGTTGCAGTCCGTTTTGAGCATCGGGTTTGGCCATTTGGCCTCGCTGGTTACGTACAATACGCCTAAGCCGTCTCTCATCACGCACTGTCAAGGATAATTATCCTTTGCAGTTTGCCCGATAGCTAGTTTTTTGTCCACCATCCATGTATTCTTGGTATACTCTTGACACTATCGACGTTGTAAATCCTAGCTGTCTGAGGATTTTGGAAATTGAATGGCCCGTGCGTCGCGCACCTACGATTTCTCCACGATCGAAGGCGTCTAAATCAGACAGTTTACCCATATTGGCAATTCCAACAACTAACTCAGAGAAACCACAGAACGCGCTATATATGCATTACCACAGCGCCCTCACTTGTGCATAAATTATGCGCAGTGCTACACATAATTTCCATAACCCTTGCTATCCCTAATTCAGTGGCACTTCAGTGTAGTTAAAGGATTAAAAATTAGGATCTATAACTGCAGCTATATAATAAGGATAATTATAGAGGAATGACATTTTGTTTAAGAATGACATTTACACATCAAAATATTCCATAATATCTAAATTTGAATTGTTATATGAATTAAAACATCATTGATATTTTAATCTGTCTCGATATGTAACATATTGGGATAATATTTTTCATCAATATATGAATGATCTATTAGTTATACTATAGCAATTTTCTTTTTTGTGATATGAATTGTAAAGTTACTACGTGTATGAATTCTAAGACACAGAAACTTTTATTGATTTGCATTTTTTCCTTGCTTCTATTTCTTCAGAAAAAGAGTAGATTTTCAAACAAACCAACTATTGCACATAAAGAAACACATCACGTGAGCCAATATATATATATCCCCTTTTTGGGAACATAAACTTTTTTTTAAAAAACCCGGGATTATTGTAGTCCCCAAAGAAAATTTGACACTTTGTTTAAAAAAGGGAAAAAATTTTTTAAATTTTAAAATTAAAAAATTTTTTTGAAAAAATGAAATTTTAACTATCATCCTTAAAAAAATTTTAAAACTAAAAAATAAGTTTTTTTAAATAAATTTTAAAGAATTTGTCCCAATTTTTAAATTATATGAATATATTACTACGGTTATTTTTACAATTTTCAAGAATTTATATTGATGAAGATCTGAAGCCGTAAGGCTATATATATAACCTTCGCTATCAAACGGCCTTTCAGAAGAGGAATTTAAATTTAGATGGAAAAAAATATTTCTTTTTCTATATACATTGCATTTTTCTTTATTTTCTCTAATAAATTAACATGATTTATTTGTAAGTAGAAATTAAATTTTGAAAGTCATAAATGCTTATTCTGAGTTTAATTATTCAATACTACATAGAGAGAGACAATTTTAATATATACGATATACGACTGTAGGTTGAAAGTACATTAATGTTTTTTTAAAATTTTTTTTCCTTTTTTCGCAAAGACCTCTTCCTTAAAAATAATAATAATATATACATTAAATTTTTTTTGTTGTTGAAAGATTTTGTCTTATTATATTATGAGTGAATTGATTAGACCTTAACTGTGTGAATGAGATCCGAGAGCGAAAGTATTTCTCAACGGGTGGAATTTTGTTTCACGTTGATTTTCCAAAATTTGTTGCATTTAAACTTTTGGCCCCCTTCCCACATCAGGGGAGTATTGAAATTTGTTTTTAAAAAAAGTGTCTCATTTCCCCGATACTTTTGAAATACCCCAATTTCAATGGGGGCAAAAAAAATTAAAAAGAAAATTATTTTTTGACTTTTTTTTTTTTGAAGATGGGCCCCGATTGACCAAAGTGTGCCCTTTGACTTGATTGATAATTACATTTTTCCTTATAAGTATTATGTATCATTAAAAAACAATAAATGTCATATGAATTGTTTTTAAGTATTGAATTTACGAAAGCTATGTAATTTTAAACATTTAAATATTTGTTATATATTTTTATAAGAGATAAATAAATCTTCTGATACGGATGTCCTTGCTATGAAAAACTTCAGGAACGAATTGGTATTTATCAAAAAATTAGTTTTTGCTTTAAAAAACAAAACGTAAAATTTTTTTAAAAAAAATTTTAAAAATATTTGGTTTTTTTAAAATTTTAGTTTTAAAAAACTTTTTTATGAATTGTAGATATTATTTTAGATTAAATTTTTAATATACATACCGCTTTTTCTTAGAATTTATTAATTTTTTTAGAAAAACTATCTGTTTTTAAACTCATTCTTATTTTATATTTTAAAATTTTGTTTTTCAAACAGCCTCAAAAAAACATTTGTTTTGGGTCGAAATCAGGGGCCCCTTAACCCAAATGGGGCAAGGAATTTACCCCGTGGCCAACATGCCCATGAGTTCGAGCCTTTTGGGTGAAGAGGCGCCCGGGGAAAGGGGAAAACAATGGGGTTAAATTTTTGTTGAGAGCCCGTCCCCCCCACTGGTGTGGTGTGAAAGAAGGGGGTGCCCAGCTCAAGATCCCTCCTCGTCACTTCCCCGACCAGGGGTTTAAAATTCCGGGTTTTCACCAAAAACCCCCGGTTTGCTTTAACAACAGTGGGGGCATTTAAAAAATTCCCCCACCCCTTCCGCAAAAATTTTTAGTAACGATCTTTAAAAATTGGGAACACCATTTTTTTAAAAATCAAAAGTTAAATTAGTAAAAACTCAGTTGACATATTTTTGTTAAATATGGGGCATATAGTGAAATATTTTTACTCTTTTCATCAACATTCTCAGCAACTAGTACGGATTAGTATGCAACTAGCAAGCAGTTTTTCTAGATAAGTATAGCTTTTGGGGAAAATGATGTTAAAAAAAGACATTTTTTTACCTGGGGTTTATAAAACAAGAGAAGATGTTTCCAAAAAAAAAGGAAAAAGAAAAAATCAACACATAAATAAGTTCAAATCCCCCGAAGAAGAAAAAATTTGTTCTATTTCTTCCGAAAGGGGGGCCCCCTTCAAAAAAAACCGTGTTTTTTTTTCTCCAATAAGGGAAGCAAATTTTTTTTTTTTTTGGGGGTGGGGTTTAACCTTTTCCCCTTTTTTAACCCTTTTTTTTTCTTTAAAACCTGTTTTGCAGATATTCTAATTAAAGCATAACTTTTTGCACTATCATGTAGATTTTGACAATTTTCAAGTTTATAAAATTAGTAAGAGAATTATTGTTTATGAAAAAAGCTTTTTCTAAGAAAAAATAAGGAATTTTGCTTATTTCAATATTGAACAGATTATTATACCGACTATATTAATTATCGAAAAAAATATGCAAATGGATTGAGACTATAAAGAACTAGAAAGAGCGGATGCTTGGTAAAAGTAACATAAATATTTATTTCAATGAAAAAAAGTTTCAAAAGAATTTCAATAATTAAATCGTATAATGACATGTATTCAACAAAACGAGCCTGTAACAATGAGTAGTAAAAGATGCTAAATGTGCTTTAAAAATTATAATTGAAATCGAAAACTCAGAGAAATAATAACAAGTATGTTTGGATTTAAAAGAGGAATTTGTAAATTGAAATAAGTATTTGTTATAAAATAGTTCACGAACGGACATAACGTAATAAAAAGTATTTGATCCGATAACTGAAAGAAATATGAAATAATATTTTTATTTGATTGAAACAGATACAACACGCCACCTGGATGAAAATTAAATTTAATAAATGTGACGGTATTCTATGATATAAAGCAGATAAAATGCCAAAATAATCAACATTTACTCTATCTCAGACAATTGGTAAACAATTCTAACAATTATGGGAATAATCGAGAAAGAAGTATAGAATTCATCTTGTCTCATTTTTAACGAAATATTCCTACTAGCTTCGAATTTTTAGTTTAATGTTAGCAAAGGGAGTTGTGTGTATGTTTTCTCGTCTAGTTTTTAGAATCATTCCATTCTTTCTTGTCATTTATCCGTTTACTCGATACAGTAAGGTTTATATTGTAATTCATAAGTCAAAATTAGCTTAGTATGTATCTGTTTAAAGTATCCGACAACGTTCGGAACCGTGATTTTAAAAAAGCGCATAAATGGATAATTTTCATGATATTTAGTGTCACTTAGATTAGAATACATGTATAAATGTTTTATAAGGGCATTTTGAAAAAAAAATTATTTAAATACAATATTTTGGCAAAAATTAACTTAGAAAAACCTTTTTCAAACGTTTTTTTAAAAAAAGTTCTATAATAATAATTTATTTTGCTTAGATAAAGTAAAGACTTTTCCACAGAGCCCAACTAGAATTTTTTAAAATTTACATTATTTTCAAGTTATCACCCCTTTTTAAAAATAATTATCGGCTTTTTTCCCTTAAAATTTCTCCCCCTTTTTATAAACTATGGATAAACCACTTTTAATTTCAGGTTTCAAAATTCTAGTTAAACCTCTGTCAAAAATCGAGCTATAGACGGTAAAATATTATTATAATAGAAGATTTTTTTCATAAAAGGAATATTTTTATGGGGCTTTATGTTAATTTTTTTTCAAAATATTGTATTTAAAAAATTTTTTTTGTAATTTTTATTCTTTAAAAAAATTTTTTTACGTTTTTTAAATTAAGGAAAAATATATAAATATTATCCATTTATAGCTTTTGCAAAATCTCTTTTAAACGGATCCCTTTAAATTTTCAGTCATTAATTTTCCCCCTTACTTTGTTTTAAAAACTTTCCGTAAAGAATATAAATTTTGGGGGTTTTTTATAATTTCCCTTTTAAAAATGAAAACTGTTGTTAAGGGATCTGATTGAGAAAACTTTTGTTTCGTGGAATTCTCTAAGAATAAAAATAATAATAATTTATCTAAAATCTAAACTGCTTCTCAAATATATATAAAAAAAGAAAAGATAAACTTATTGAATTTTTTTAATTTTAATGCAGACTACTTAAAAGTAATTATAAATAATGGTAATATTTATGTATATAATTTCTACTATCTGTTTATATTTAGAAAAATATATGAGAGAATTTTTATTCTTTGATCGCATCGTTATAATTTTGTATAACAGTTGTATATTCTTTAGTTTTAAATTATAAATATTAAATAACACACACATATATAAATTGACGAAAAAAGTGCTTAGTTTATAGAAAGTACTGGCAAAGAGTTTGTCCAGACAAATATAGCTTTACATACCTGTAACAAGGGAGGACACGACTAAGGAAATTCATTTGGGGTTATGACTTGGTGTATTAGTAGCACTCCTTTAGGGTGTTCAATCCTCAGTGTAATTCCGCCGAATAGAAGCCACAGTCCATTCGAGCAGTAAATAGCCTTCGAAATTGTATGCTTAGCTTTTAAGTACAATTAAGTTTTAATTCCTTCCGGACGACCTGTAGCGTGTGGTTGGGAGAAGGCTTCGTTTTAATATGCAGGAAGATAGGTTTGATTCATGATCGTTTCTGATTCATATTGAATTATTTTTTAAAATTAAATGAATTTATTTATGAAAGGTTTATTAAGTATTAAATGATATTTTATGTAATTATTCTATATTTTAGAAAGTAAAAAAAATTTAAAAATTTTATTATTTAAATTATTATTACTTAAAATTATTTTAAATTATTATCAATTAAAATTATTATTAATTAAACTTAATTAGTTATTATTACAATTAAAATTATTGTTAATAAAATTAATTAATTAACTATTCTTTTTAAAAATATTATTAATAAAAATTATTATTATTTTAATATTAAAATTATTATTATTTTAGTATTAAAATTATTATTTATTATTAAAATTATTATTTATTACTATTAAAATTATTATTTATTATTATTAAAATTATTATTTATTATTATTAAAATTATTATTTATTATTAAAAGTATTATTAATTTATTAATAAAATTATTTAAATAAATTTATTAAAATTAAACAAATTTATTTAAAAAGAATTTATTAAATAGTTTATAAAATATCAAATTGATGTATTGTATATAAAAATACATATTATTTTTATTATATTAATTATAAAATAGTTTAATAATACTAGGTAATTTAATAATTTTTATATTATATATAATATTTTATTATAATATATTGTATTCTCACATTAAAAACTATTTTGTAACTAATTTTTATGTAAAATATCAATTGGTCACTTATTATACATTTTATAAATACATAGTTAATATAAAATATATTTATAAAATTTAATATAAAATAGAGTTTTATGGTACTTGCTGGTAATTTTTACGTTTTATAAAATGCTGAAAAGCCAGGTTACATGTAAAAATATCATTTTTTAACATTTAATAAACCTTTCATAAATAAACTTATTTTAATTTTAAAAATAATTAAAATGGATTGTAAGAAAAAGTTTACGTAAAACGAACTGGCGTTCCTGCATAGTAAGCAGGCGCTTCCTCCCAACCACGCTACATGTGAGTCGTTGAAGGAATTAAAAACTTACCTGTATGAAAGCTGCTGTGTTGAATCGAAGGCTATTTTCTCCGAATAGACTGGCTCTTTCAGCGGCCCCTTCATACTGAGTGTTGAACATCCTAAAGGAGTACTACTATTACACCAAGTTTCGACCCCAAATGACTTTCCTTAGTCGGGCTCTCCCCTTGTAAGTTTGAAACTCACGGGTTTAATATACGCGTCAGAAGAGTCGTGTTAAATGCGATATGTGGTGACATTAACAATAACTGTAATAACTAAGATTTTGAATACAAACCAGAAAACAACGTGCATTCGTTCTTTCGTATTAGTGCCGTATGTTATGATAGCCACGATAGCCTAGTGGTCAAGGTATTGGATAATGGCAGGCATGTCATGAGTTCGAGCCTAGTACCACTAAAGACTCGTCGTGTAGGGCAGCGATGCACGTTAAATCTGTCAAGAGCTGAAACGTCCTCCCGTTGGTAGCAGGTGTGCGGGTAGTTAGAGAGGGGACAGCTCAGGTGTCGTCTTCGTCACTGACCATGGTTCAAAAATTACGAGGTCCGTCGCCAAAAAGCCCTCGTGTATCTTGAATGCAGTGCGACGTTTAGAAGATCATTCTCATTCGCCGTATGTCATGGAGTTACACATGTACTCAACTTGATCAGTCAAATCAACAATGTTTTTTGCTTGTTATGAATGACGTTGAATTTGTCGTCCAAATGTGTATTCCATACATACTCAAAGGGAGAAAAATCGGGTGATTACGCAGACCACAAGGTATCATGTTGACACTCTGTAGAGCTCGTTAGGTAACAGTAGCATAGTATCAGGATAAGTTTTTTTCCTGTCGGAAAAACAGACTTGAATTCTGTTTATTATACATAAAAAAATCTTCCTTTTATAACTGTCAGACTTGCAAACTTGAAATTTGGTAAGCACGCTTACTTTGTTGAATGGATATTTGTAAGCAACGGGTTATGCGGGCATCGACTACCACAAGGGGTTATAGAGGTGTTATAGATTTAAAAATTTAAGTTTTTAAACAATTAGACTTATAGATTTGAAACTCTACAGGCACGTTTGAGGTGATATGCTACAGGGGCGTAAGTGATAAATATCCTTCTGTTCTGTTTTGTCAAGTCTTGTCTTTTTCAAATCAAGAGGAAAAGGTGATGAGAATATTTTTCAATATAAACGAAACTTAATACTAAGACTTAGATAATAATAATCTTAAAAGAGAGAGAGAGAGAAGAATGAACAGTCTTACAATATCATGAAATACACAGCGAAGTACTGCTAATATGTATATATTGCAAATAAATTTTTGAAGCATTTATAAGAGAGGGCATTACTAGTATTAAATATCATTGTACTATAGCCTAATCATCTTCGTGATACAGCGTTATTATTAGACTTTACTTTTCATAATGTCCTGTTTTTTTTTAAGTGTAAACAACACTTTTTTTCGTCCAATGATATCGACTTTTTTGCTAACGAAATGCAATTCGTAGCTTGCAACAAACGCAGCTTTACTTTTTTGCTTCCATTTGAGCCACAATCCCTCAATTTCAATTGTGAGTATTGTTTTAGTGTGCAATGCTGTATAAAATTATTGTTTGCCCTTTTGTTTGTATACAAAGCATTGAGTTTCAGAAAAATAAATTTCAAAAAAGAAATAAATAAAAAGAAAAGAAAAAAAAATTCAATAAAAACATCAAATACGATAAATTCTGAGTTTACTTGTACTCATTTAAGAAACCTAATGCCACATTTTCTTGTTCATGCAGGTTTGGTTTCAAAACCGAAGAGCAAAATGGCGTCGTCAAGAGAAACTGGAAAGCCAAAACGCACTTCGTGGTCTCGGACACGTGAGCTCCAGTCTTCTCAACTCAAATTCTCGGTCACAGTCTCCAGTCGGCTCATCAGGCAATGGCACTACACTCAATCCTTGCATCACTTCCGTCGGAAGCCATCTTGGATCCAATGCTCCCCTTCTGTTCGATCCTTGGTTGACCCCTTCCTTACTTGGCTTACGACTTCCAGGATTACCAGGGTTTCAATTACATACGGTCTATCCCAGTTATCTAACACCACCACCAGCTAATCTCGCAACAGGTCAAATGACTACTGATTCCTCAAGTAAAGTGAAGACTTCGCCTTTGAATTTGTCTCTGGACAGTGATGAGCAAGTAGGAGATGACCACTCAAAACCGATTTGTGATCCAAGGAGTTCAAGTATTGCTTCGCTAAGGCATAAAGCTAAAGAGCATTTACACGTTTTGAGTAAAGGACAAGTCACGTGAAAATGTGAATGAGGTTTTAAGGAACAAAAATATAATGATCAAAGAAGTGCTAAGATTGATTGTCAGTTTCTATTTACTTTATAATCTACGAATAAACGTAACGATGAACGATGTTTATTGAATTCAAGTTAACTCGAAATTCTATGAAGCCAGAAATGTGTATTATAAACCCTGATTATAATTATAATCAAGCTTATCGTGTTTCTTTATATGTGAATTTCTGGATTATGCAATCTTGAAACATTAACTATGCTTAAGACGCTCGAAAGTGGACTTCTACGTCATCAGTTTCTAAAAAAAGTTCCACACTTCATGTTTTTTCTCGTAAATATTAAAAATAAATAATAGAGTGTTTACAAATATAAACTCCCCCTTCTAGTCAATATGATAATGCCTGATGTATTTCTGATGTAGAAAATCATTTATTATTATTTTTTAATTAAAACATAGCTCTGTACGTTTTCTGTGTCATACAACAAACTGAATGATTTTTATTGTAATTTTCCAATAAGATCTAGAATCTATAAATGTTATTATGCATCAACGGGCTCAATTCATGACGGTTATATGATAAAGACAAACACGTGTTCTCCATTGAATTTAAAACAGACATCAGACTAATTATACTTGTTATTCTTCTTGTAAAACTTGGATAAAATTTCAAATTTTGTAATTGGTAAAGACGTTAAAATGTTATGAAAAATTAAAAATAAATCTTATTTTATGCATACACCTCTAATCAAACGTATTTTGCATACTTAAATACGTTATTATTGTTGACAAATGTCTACTTTTCAAGAGAAAGTTTCTGTAAAGAGCAAAAGTTGGCAACAACGAAGAGCATGAACTGATTAGCTGGGAAAATATGATTGTGTTTATCATGTGACTACGACGTCACATGAGTTTTTGAACTGATTGACTAGAAACACGTGGTTGTCATTATCATGCGGCTAAATGACGTCACATGAAATTAGCTCAATCTTACTATTTTAAATGCTGATTGTATGTTGATTTATAAAACATATTTAATTTATTTCACATTATGTAAATGCATAAATAACATTTTAGGTATTTAGATGAAGAGTTAATAAATAGAATTATAGTAAAAATTTAATACTAATAAAAAATTCTGAAATTTTTAATTGTTATATATTACAAGACATATTCTCTTTTCATACCTTCATATTTATTTTAAAAAGTAACTCATTTAAATTTTCAAGAAAGTTATTTTAAGTTTAAAAAGGATTAATTTACTATTACAAATGAATGTAATGAAATAAAAGGAAATACTTTTTAAATATGTAAATTTCAAAAATCTGTTGCGTATGTGAACGAGAAAATATATGAAAAGTTCTCTTTTAAATGAAAACTATTAAACTAAAACTAAGAGAATGGTTAAAAAATACCCTGCTCCAGACATAATTTTTCAAACTGCACACACGCATCAAAAGTTTTTGACTTTTACAAAAACTTGAAAAATTCTTTTCTAATAAAGTAAAATACAACTTTTTTTTTCGTTTATTTTTCTCTTTTATTAATATTCCCTCTAAAAAATGGAAAAAAAAATTTTAAATTATGCTTTAAAAAGTCATTCATTAAACTAAGTACGTCACATTAAAATATATAAACTTTTCTTTTATTCCTGTTTCAGTTCTTTCATTGAAATATTTTGTAACTTTGTTAAAAATTCTTAATTTCTTAATTTGAAAGATTATTCTCATTCAGGGCTTTTCTCATTTTTAAAGCTTAGATTTTTTTTTCTATAGCTCTCTGTGGAGATAAATTTTTCAAATTTATAGAACAGTAACCTAAAGCCTATGGAGACCTTGATAAAAAAAAAAAATGTATTTCTAAAGTGTCTACAAGAAAATGCGTTGTATCAAACTGATTTTTACAAAATACGTCACATTTTTAGGTGATAGATTTGGTACATAATTTATCAAATTTTATCAGAATTCTCTGTACTCCAATAAGACACACTAGCCAAGGTAAATACTTATCTGGAAAGGAAGCAGAAAGAATCAAATTTACTCTAATAAATTTTTTCTTTTTAAAAAAAAAGAGTTTGAGTAATACAACTTATGATTGGACCACTTGTGACTATAAAACGCGTTATTGAGTTTTATAAAAACTTTTGCATGGATTTGTTTAAAATTTCAATTTGATTATTTAGAATACAAAATTAATATGTTTTCATCTATCGATTGATAAATTCCTAAGCTTTTACTAACCCGACTTGAAAAGTTATAGGGAAAATATTGTGTGTGTTTCTTTTTACATTATACTTTACACTGGTGTTCAAAATTAAGAGAATTTTTAAATTTGGTTCATTATCTCAAGAACTACTGGATAGATTTTAATGAAATTTGGTATGTACATTGGCTAAATATAATGCAAAAAAAATAAATACTCAACAATTATAATTCACACGCATGATCATGCGTAACACTCTTCGAACTCGAAAGGTATGAAACAGCAATTTCAGAATAAAACAAATATACCCCACATTAACCAATATATATATATATATATTCCCCTCTTACAAATATGCAGGTCTCACACTGCGATTTTATATTAGAAATAAGGGAATTTTTGAGTTCATCCTACTCGTTCGGCAACTCTGTTTTCGGATCTTGAATGGTTCTCGAAGTGAGATCGTGAATTGCAATTGCCCTTCCCAGAATGTCTCAGGCATGCTCTATAGGAATGAGGTCTGGAGATCTAACTGGCCAATCCATCCGGCGAACATCCTCACTCTTGAGAAATTCGCCGACCAGATGAGCTTTATGTGGTTACGTGATGTCATCTATTAAAATAAAACCAAAGTCAACTATTCCTTTAAAAAGACAAACATAGGGCTCCAAGACCTCATTTCTGTACTTCTCAGCAGTCACAGTGCCTCTTTCAAAGATATGAAGGAGAGTACGGCTATCTAACGTGATGCCTGCCCAGACCATCAACTCTCCTTTGCCATAAGGGCTGATTTATTGGACATTGGAGGGCAGATAGCGGGTCCCTGGTTCTTTCTATAGAAAAGTATGTCAAAATTCAATAGTTAGGCTTAACCGGAACTCATTACTGAAGAGAATGGTTGTCCATTGAATCCATACTGCAATTTCTATGATCTTTTCCCCCCTTTTGAACGGACTTTCCTGTTCACAGAACTGAGAGGGGCCTAAACAACAGGGCTTCTTACAAGCAGCCCTCTCTCATGAAGTCTTCTGGAAACATTCACCCTTGAAACTAGAGTTCCAGTTGCCGCGTACTCACGAGAGATCTGAGAAGCTGTAACATCTATGCTGTGTCTCGCTATAATGTATCAATGACGATCTTCTCTAATCGTCTTGGCTCTTGGACGACCTTGCCCAGAATTTCTCTCGACCGATCCGGTATCCTGAAAGTGTTTCCATAAGTGGAACACGACGCTTGGCGTTAAATGAAATTCTCCACAAGTCTTGGATTTGAGACTGGCGTATTTCTATCATCTAAACCAGGGGTAGCCAACCCAAATGACCTAACGGGCCACTTTGGAAAAACATTATAATCTCAAGGGCCGCACATGCGTCACTGCAATATTTATATCAGATTTGGAAACAAAAAAAATTCATTGGAGTGAAAATTTAAAACAGAATGAATTATTATTGTTGTTTTCATTATTTTTCATGTACACAGACATTGATAATATAATAATGTTTATATAATATAGTAATGTAATGTGATCAAATAATGTTTAATATATTACAGTTGCTATTTTCTTGAAAATTACGGTGTTCTTTTTGAATTGATCTTTCGTCACTCATTGTTGAAATTTGATAGTGCTGTCATTCGCAAACGATTAAGTATACATTGCCCTTTATCTTAACCGTCCTGAATATTTTTTTAATTTTAAAAAACCTCTCTGACTGCCAATTGCATTTTGGGCTCTCCAAACTGAAAAGGAGGTGGACAAATGAAAGTCGCACACACAGATAATCATGTACCATCCATAGTAAAGGATTTGCATAATGTAATTCCGAATTTATTAAAAAAGTAATTTAGTATAGTAAAATCAAATGTAACTGTTTGATAAAATAAAAATCTATTTTAATCTAAAGGACATTTCTATTATCAAAAAGGATTTATTTTAAAACAAGAACAGGTAACAGACAAATACATTATAGATTTATATATGTATATATAAATTTCCTCTCAAATAAATTTAAAAAATGAAGAATTTTAAAAAACCTGATATTTAAAATTTTGTTAAAAAGATTTAAAAAAGGCGGCCCCGTGGGCCCGTTTTGGGACCCCCTACCCAAACATTTGAGGTTCTATTTCGTTGCAAAAACACAAAGAAATTCGAATTGTGGCGAAGGAAATGCGAATTTTCATGCGCGTGCTTATAAGTTTTACTTGACGCTCTGCCCGACTCACATAGCATTTCGTATTGAAGACAAGATGTACAACTTTGTTTCGAAGCAGTACTTTAACATTTTGTTCAAATCTTTCATGGAATTCGACAAAATAACCAAATTTTCTTAACTTTGAACACCAATGTAAAATTGCATTCATAAAATGATGTGCCGTGATATATATCATTATTAAAAAAAGTCTTATTACAAATTAAAATTTTTCATGTTGTTAAAATAGCGTTTTTTAAAATTTTTATATTTTTAAGGGTATCCAAAGGTTCGGAACCAAATTTTAAAAAAGCATAAATGGATAATTTTTTTATGATATTTGGTCATTAGATTAAAAAATTTATATAAATTTTTTTAAAGAATAGTATTACAAAAAAAAGTTTTTTTACAAATTTTGCAAAAATTAACATTAGAATGACCCTTTTTCAAAATATTCTCCTTTTGTAAAAAATGTTTCTATTATAAAAATTTTTTGACGAATATTCGACCTTTCCAGAGGGCTGAACTAGAATTTTGAAATATATAACAAGGGGTTTTTCCCATTTTTTACTACAACAAAAAAATTTTTAAGAAAAACCCGATAATAATTTCAATTGGTGGTAACTTGAAAATAATGTGAATTCTCAAAATTCATGAGACTCTGTGGGAAGTCTATTTTTTCTAAGCAAAATATTATTATTATAGAAGCACTTTTTTTAAAAGGGCGTTTTGAAGAAAAGGGTTTTTCTAAGTTAATTCTTTCCAAAATATTGCATTTTAAAAAATTTTTTTTGGTTAAAAAACCTTAAAAAATTTTATCATGTATTCTAATCCAATTGACTAAATATCAAGAAAAAATTATCCATTTTGCCTTGTTTAAAAAACCCGGGTTCCGAACGTAGTCGATACCTTTCGGTGTTCTTTCCTCTCCCTTGGCCGGAATGTGGAAACCCTTCCATTATATAACCCCTTTGCTAGAAGCGTTTCGCCTTCCAACTAGCTAAAGTCGACTAAAGACCGCCGATGTTTTGCTTTAATTTAAAATAATTATGTTATATAAATAAAGTTATGTTTATTAGTAAATGCTTGCCAAACAATCATTTTACACCTTAAACTGTTTTAAAAATTATTAATGAATGATTTGTGAAAAGAGAGTGTATAGTATTTGTTTGGATTAAGTGTAAAGTCTCCCATTGTTTGTAATAAATGTCTCTTAATTTAAATTTACGTGACATTCTTACGATTAGAATAATTTTTTAATATTTTGTTTTTAAAAAAAGGGTTAAAAAAGGGTTTTTTTTTCACAAAATTTTTGCCTGGTCTTGAATTTGTGAATATTTATAAAACCATTTCATCCTTGTTGACTTTAAAAGAAATAAATTTCATGAGATATAAATCTGTGTGAGTGTTTTATTCCTTTTTTTATCTGTCTTTAGAGATCTGTGACATTTTTAAAACAACTGCAAACAGCTTTCAGTAACTAATATTTAAAAAATAACAGAATGCTATTTTTGTAATTTTTTTCATTTTAGCAAAGCAAAATTTAGGATAAAGAGTTTGCGAATTTCTATCTGATCAAATATACATTTAAAAAGTTCTATTTTATACTGCGATTGACGACCTTTTCATGAAAAAAAGCTCATTTTATGACCTTTATATAAAAGAGAATATATATATATTTAATCTCTTCCTAGAACGTAATTCTCCATATCCAGTTGTGTAAGCATTGCAAAATAGCCATAAATGCTATAATATAAACATTTAAATATATGGTTGAGAAATCTAACAACATTATACATCAGGCTTGGACAAGCCAAATGGTTTAATTTTTAGGAAATTTTGTATGCACATGGTTCTGTTATGAACAGAAATCAGCAGTAAAAAATGCACATTTTTTTAATTCACAATCCAGAAATAAAATTAATATTTATATAAACTTTCTTATATAATATTGTTTAAAAAAGATGTTTATTTAATTAAATTCCAGGTTAAGGTATCCGACTACGCTCGGAACCGCGATTTTAAAAAAGCGCATAAATGGATAATTTTCATGATATTTAGTGTCACTTAGATTAGAATACATGTATAAAATTGTTTTAGGGACATTTTGACAAAAAAAATTTACTTAAAAAACAACATTTTCGGCAAAAATTAACTTTTGAATAACTTTTTCAAAATGTTCTTCTTTTGTAAAAAATTCTTCTATTATAATATTATTTTGTCTGTATATAGCTCAGACCTCTGTACAGAGGCTGAATATGAATTTTGAAAAATGCACATTATTTTCATTGTTAGGTACAACCAATTGAAATAATAATCGGCGTTTTTTTCTTAAAATTTCTCCCCTCTGTTGTCGTAAAACATGGATAAACCCACTTCTTATATATTTCAAAAGTTCTAGTTGAGCCTCTGTACAGAAGTCTGAGTCTGAGCTATATACAGGCAAAATATTATTATAATAGAAGCATTTTTCGCAAAAGGAGAATATTTTGAAAATGGGTCATTCTATGTTCATTTTTTGTCAAAATATTTTGTACTAAAAAATTTTTTTATTGTAATACTATTCTTAAAACAATTTTATATACATTTTCTAATCTAAGTGGCACTAAATATCATAAATATTATCCATTTATACACTTTTGCAAAATCACCTTTCCGAACGTAGTCGGATACCTTAACCTGGAATTTAATTAAATAAACATCTTTTTTAAACAATATTATGTTTATATAATTACTTAATATTTCTTACAAGGAGAGGGCACGACTAAGGAAATTCTTTTCGTGTCAAGACTTGGTGTAATAGTAGTACTCCTTTAGGGTGTTCAACCCTTAATGTAATTCCTTCGAATGGCCAGTCAATTCGGAGAAAACAGCGTTCGAAATTCATGCTTAGCTTTTATACAATTAAGTTTCAATTTTTTCACCGGCCCAGTGGCTCGGTTGGCTAATCGTCTGCTTTGAATACGGGTGAAACCGAGTTCGAATCACGCAGGAATCTTTTTTTTTCTTTCAATTCCTTTAATTATTCCTTAAAATTAAATAAATTATTTATGAAAGGTTTATTTTAAATATTAAATGATATTTATGGAATTATTTTGTATTTTATAAAGTAAAAAATAAATACATTTATTATTTAAAATTAATTATTAATTAAAATTATTGTGAATTAAAATTATTTAAAATAAATTATTAATTAAAATTACTTAAAATTATGAAAATTACATAAAATTATTAAAAATTAAAATTACATAAAATTATTAAAAATTAAAATTACATAAAATTAATTATTAATTGAAATAACTTAAAACTATTATTAATTAAAAATAATTATTAATTAAAATTATTTAAAAGTACTATTAATTAAAATTATTTAAAATATTTTTAATTAAAATTATTTAAAATTAATATTAATTAAAATAATTAGTATGAATTTGAAATATTTAATTAATATTAATTAAAACTATTAAAAAATTATTTAAATACATTTATTAAAATTATTTAAATATATATTTTTAAAATTAAGTAAATTTATTTAAAAAGGACTTATTAAGTATTTCATATAATTATAAAATAATTAATTCAATAATAATATATTTTATAAATTATTTTATATTATATACATAATATTTCATTTATAGTATATTATATTTCACATTATAAAACTATTCGTAAATAATTTTTATGTAAAATATCATCTAATATTTATTATATATTTTATTATAAATATTTATTTATATAAAAATATATTTGTTAAGCATTATATAAATATTTATCTAATTACAGTAATTTTTTTTTACTTTATAAAATGTAAATTAATTATGTAGAATATCATTCAATATTTAATAAACCTTTCATAAATAATTTATTTAATTTTAAGAAATAATTAAAGGAATTGAAAAAAAAGTTTCCCGCGTGATTCGAACTCGGTTGCACCCGCATTCAAAGCAGACGATTAGCCAACCGAGCCACTGGGTCAGTGAAAAAAACTGAAACTTAATTGTATAAAAGCTAAGCATGAAATTCGAACGCTGTTTTCTCCGAATTGACTGGCCATTCGACGGAATTACATTAAGGGTTGAACACCCTAAAGGAGTACTACTATTACACCAAGTCTCGACCCGAAATGAATTTCCTTAGTCGTGCCCTCCCCTTGTTAGATTCACTAAGTTTTTGATTTCTCGAATACGCACAAGTTATCTATATAAATTCATTATGACCTTCTTAGAGCAATATACTCAATAAATATAATTAAAGTGCAGTGATATTTCATTTTTCGTTATGTTATAAATATCGAAGTATTTGTATATTTACTTTCGAGGAAGCAGATGATCCGAAATTTCAAAATAAAAACTTATTTTAAGTAAATGATCAAATCGCATTCAAAAACATTTTTAGCACGTCTCACTTCATTAAAGTAAGAATAACTTTCATTATTTAGTTAGCATATTTCGAGAAATTCTTAACTTGGCTTTTTGGAAGGTTATTTAGCAGTGAAAATGTTATTTCAAAGTTTACACTAAAACAGCAATGATTCCTTATTAAAAACTTTGATGAAATTACAAGAGTTGGCTGTTAAACTATCTTTCCTTTCGAAGTCCTTATTTTGCTGAACAAGATTTCCTGTTATAGCAACTAAAAAACATTTAAAGCAAAGAATCATCATCACTTAATTTAGGAGAAAATTCTTATTTCTCGTTCATAAACATATTGTTAGTTCATCGGGGGGGGGTTTTTTTATGCAGAGTCAAAAAAGAACAAGACAGTTTTTTTCAGGTACTGATAGCCGGGAAACCGTAATTTTGTAAAAGAGATAAAAGGATAATTTTATATATTTAGTGTCATTTTGATTGAAAAAATATTTAAAATTGTTTTAAGAATATTATTTTCAAAAGAATTATTTACAATATTTTGACAAAAGTAAATAGAATGACCCTTTTCAAAATATTTTTTGGAAAATTTTTTATTAAATATTTTGTTTCCCCGATTACAGAGGCCAACAGAAGTTTTAAAAAATATAATTAAAGGGGTTTTTCCATTTTAAAAAAGGGGGTCAATTTTAAGAAAAAAAACTGATAATTACAATCGTTTGTAACCTTGAAATTAATGTAAATTTTTTCAAAAAAAAAAAAGAAACTAGTTCAGACTCTCGGGGAAAAGTCTTTACTTTATAAAATGCAAAGATTTTATTTTAGAAGAATTTTTTATAAAAGAGAAACATTTTGAAAAAGTTATTCTAAGTTAATTTTTTGCCAAAATATTGTATTTAAATAAATTTTTTGTCAAAATGTCCTTAAAACAATTTTATACATGGATTCTAATTTAAGTGACACTAAACATCATGAAAATTATCCATTTATGCGCTTTTTTAAAATCACGGTTCCGAACGTAGTCGGATGCCTTAAGAGCGATGAGAATTTATTGTCGAGAAAACAATTCTTGAAATACAGGATTCAAGCAGCAAAATTCGCAGAATAATTATCAGAAGGTCTTCACACCTTCTACGGCGCTTAGACGCAACTATCAATACCTGAAATACACATATTCAAAAGATTATTCACAAGCACCGCTCGTCCTATTCAACAGCCGAGCTAATCGCTAAACTCTTCACGGTCAAGGCATTACTACTAATCGCTAGTCAAAACAATACTAACTCAGTTCCAGAGACCATCTCCTTATTTATAGGCCTCGGATCCTTCGAAAAAGATCCGCTTGCATCATAGATCGTGAAACTAGTGAATTTCTTCACCAATTTCTAGAAGAATCCATAGGGTCGTGAACTCGCCAGCATGGTCACCAGAATGGCTGCCAAAGTTACCAAATTTGTCGCCAAAAATGATGCCATCTTGGCTCTATTACCAAGATTTCGCCAACTTCTCACTTAATCGCCATTATAACATAAGGGACGGCATTGCTGCCGAATATTTCAATTTTAACATAAATTTAATATAGCATAGAGTAATATAAATGCATTACACATCCAAATAACAAATTATTTGCACTATTTTGCACAAAATTCGTAACAATATCAATTACCTTCAGTGAAACATTAAAACATAAAACATTTTCCATTACTTAGCCATCTAACATTGACAAAAGTATACGATACTACCACATTCAGAAGATAATCTGCTAAAAAGTTGTTTGAGTTCCGATTGCTGAGGAGTATGTGAACGAATGTAATTTAATATCTGTATAGCTAAGTTCATCATGTGATTCATGGATAATACTCAAGTCATAAATTTTGTTGATGTAACAAAACTGTATAATAAAAATTATCACTGATTTTAATACCTCTTCAATCTAGTCTATTCATAAGTAATTTTACAGCTTTCTCTTATTTTTACCTACCAAAGCAATTACTTCATCTGTTATTAATCCTGGACGAACCTCAAAATTGTCCGCAAAAACATATTTCAATCATCTAAAAATCATCTTTTCAAATTGGATCTTTTAAATTTAAAAGGTTTAACATTTCTTTTATCTTTTGGAATGAATCATTCACAATACCAAGAAATATCCCGTTGAGATGTTTCTGAGATACCTGTATTTTCATCAAATGCATGTATCATGAATATTGCTAACGTATACATACATACTACATAACTCCTAAGTTCCATACGTTCGAACCGTGATTTGCACAAAGCTAAATGATTTTCATATATTTAATGTCACTTAGATTAGAATATATGTATAAAATTGTTTTAAGGACACATTGTGACAAAAAAAAATTATTTAAATACAATATTTCGACAAAAAATGAACTTAGAATAACCTTTTTTCAAAATGTTCTCCTTTTGTGAAAAATTCTTCCATTATAATAATATTTTGTCTGTATGTAGCTCAGACCTCTGTACAGAGGCTCAATTATGATTTTTGAAAAATTCACATTATTTTCAGAGTTACAACCCAACCAAATGAAATAATTATCGGCGTTTTTTTCTTAAAATTGCTCCCCTTTGTTGTCGTAAAATATGGATAAACCCACTTCTGAGTTATATATCAAAAAATTTTTAGTGAGCTCTGTAAAAGGTCTGAGCTATTACAGGCAAAATATTTATAATAAAAGCATTTTCAAAAAAATATTTGAAATGGGTCATTCTGTGTTCATGTTTTGTCAAAATATTGTACTTAAATAATTTTTTATTGTAATACTATTCTTAAAACAATTTTGTATACATTTTCTAATCTAAGTGACACTAAATATCATAAATATTATCCGTTTATACACTTTTGCAAAATCACGGTTCCGAACGTAGTCGGATACCTTAAAGAAATATGTCCCAAAGATTCATTTGTGACACATTTTGCCCTTTTTGAAGTTTTTTTGTTTATTTTTTAAAAAACTTATAATTTTAAAACTTTTTATTGCTAATTCAAATATATTCATTGAATAAAAACATTAAAATAAATTTTAAAAAGATTTCACCTTGTCCCTCATTTGTATTCAAAAATTTTTTCACACTATCAAATAATAACTTGTAACTTTATGAAAAGTGATATTGTAAATTTCCCCATGAGTTTTCCATTGTTGCCAGTATTCAAAACTATTGGACTTTTTTCAAGTTTTTAAGTAGATTTTAAATATTACTTAACGTAATTTTTTTAACATAATAAAATCTTAATCCTGTTCAACCATTTAAATTCTTTTTTTCGTTTTAGCTCCTAATCCATATCATTCTTTTTCCATTTTTCTGTTCATACAGTAATATTATTTTTTTTTCATCATTCTTCATTAAATAAAGCAAGAAAAGTCTTGGAATTTTTGCTTCAAAAATTATTTCATTCACGCAAGGTTTTGACTGCTTTTTTAAGGACTACTTTTTTGCTAAAACCAATAAATGATTCTGACTTAATTAATGTAACAAACTCAGTATTCATCAGAGACGAATTCTCTTTAAATCATTTTTTAAATACCTCTGCTAAGCTAATGCAATCGCTTATACACATTAAGGAAAGCTAATGCAATCGCTTATGCACACTAAGGAATCAAATTCCGAACACAAATTTTCCACTAAGAAATTCGTATATAAAGCACCCCTCTCACTCCTACCTCAACTTTAAAGCTGAATTCACACTGTGACATAGCCATCTGTCGATAGCTATGTCGTGGGGGTTCCGCGTAAGTTAGAGGTGTGGGATTATCGGAAGGATGAGACATTCTATAATTCTTAATATGACTTTTATTAAGAATTTAACTTAAATTACTTATATAACGAACAAAAACTTATATTAAGTGAGAATAAACCAAAGTACGGCCGTTAATCCAGATCACGCAATTAGATCACTTATCAAAATATAACTAATTATCTACCTAATCTCGCTTCAATCTTAAACTACGTTCAGAATATAATCCTCCTACCTTGGTTGAAGGCTCAACAATACTGATACTTGTAGACTGATGTACCGGGGCAATTGTTGTCCTTTGTTTTATTAGCGAGGTGCGTCTCCGAAATTCCTGAGAGGCCGCCCAAATACTTCCAACTGTTCCACACTGCTTTTTAAGATTGCCATTCTTTCTCACTAAACTTTCTATCCTTTTAAGGTTTTCTTATTTGCATTGTTGCCCTTGTTTTACCTCTTGAATTGGTTTGGGAAAAGTTTTGCCATTAACGTGCCGTCCCAAGAACGTAGGAATTATGTTAGAAGAAGAACGCGAGAGTATTAAACACTACAGAAAAAGCGGAGCGTTGAAGGTTAATCAGAGACCCATCTCGCCCGAGATGATTCCCGATTGCTAGATGCTTAACGCTCGACTCTGATAGCCTTGGTGTGAATGCAGCTTTATGAAGCCCATACGCTGACATAATAATACGAATTGGTGCTGATATCAACATTCTATCTTATAGTCAGATGTACCAATTAACATTACTATTTGCCTATTCATGGAGAAAAGAATAACATGGCATAATTGATGGTTTCAAAGATACTGGAAGCACCAGTATCTCTAAACCTGTTACCCTTCTTGGTTTTCCTCTTACAACTCTACCCTCATATCTTCAAAGAATGACAGCTAAGCCACACAACAAACTTCGAGCAAAATAGAGGGCAGAAATCGTTTGTGAGTGAAAGATACATCAAATAACTGACACGTACATTGTGTAGCAACAATTAAACAACAAATTGAACCGCAACACAATTCAGGATTATTGTATAGCATATCCATTCAACCTACAAGACGGATCTTAAAAAAAATTAGTTCTAATAAAGCAGGCGACCAACAAGAGCCCAATAATTTCATCTTAAAACAGAAGAAAATATCTGTTGTGGGTTACAGAATAATGAAACAGGACACTTGATGATTAGAAGTAGGTTATCTGGTTTGTTGGCTTAGTATATATTCTCTTCTGAACTTTGATAGCAGGGTTCGTGTGTGGCGTAAACAGAATTAAGCTATGGATGAGGCATGCAAATCAACTGTTCAAACAGATGACGCAGAAGTACGGTGTGGGGAAGTACATTATTTGGTACATTCTTGGTCTTTAGAATAATTAGCTATAGTATAGAAGAACATATGTTGTCATCAAAGCCAAAGAAAATTCTGCACGATGTTAGTGATGTGTACCAAGATGTTCCTACTTTTGGGACCTGTAATCGTACAAAATATCTTGCAGAAAAACGAAGCATTTGAAAGAAAATGACGGTTTTATTAAGAGTAAACATATGTGCAACTCGAATGATGAAACGATTAAAAATCCGAAGTAACAAAACCTCTCTGTAGCTAGCAACTGGGTATTAAATGTTAGAAGTATAATTGGTAAAACTCACTCAGTGCCATGGTAATGATGCATGCTTCTACACGTTTATGTAACGTGTGATACATTTTGCTTAACATTCATTATTTCTCCAGATTTGCGACATTTTCGAGAGCCCGAATCTAGAGGTTTACTGAGCCCCATACGTGATTGATTAGTAAAAATTCTAGAGACCTCGTTTGCCAAAGAAAAGCACAAACAGCTCGGAGGCAGTAGGGATATATGTGAGGCGTTTTACCTTTATATTATCTTTTTGAAAATGACACCAGGCGTGTTATGAAGGATTGACCAACCTATTGCAGGTTGTGATCAAAATATAGTTGAACTATTAAGGTAGGAGAACTAGAAGCAGCCTGCTGTAGTAAAGGGTAGAATTCTACATACCACAGCAGAGTTAATGGCTGGTTGAATACAAAGGTTGACTGATCTTGGTCCGTCCACGCATAAATCTGATGGCCCGTTGCGCCAACACTGAAGCGAGATTCATCAATTAACACTATTCGATGCCAATTTAATGACTGCCGATTTTGTTGAGGATGATCGACTATGACAGCTGTCTTGATAGTTTTGCAGATATTGTGGGGTTAGTCAGTTAAAGACCATTCTGTGAGAGTCACCTGCCAGACATGAAGAAAGTGCAGTGAGATGGTGTAAGGTAGCGATAGTGTCAAACTTAAAGGCTAACTTGGGCCAAACAAACAATGTTTAACTACAAGTGGGCCGCAAAAATTCAATATTCATAGAAAAGGGGGTTTATTTCGAATAATACAGTATAATATACAGATATAAAAGAACAAGAAAAATTTAATGTTTACGTCCTGACACTTGCCATCTCTTCTCTGTTATTATCTTTCCTATTTTCGGAGAAATTTTATTTGAAGTGACTACTTTCAAAACTGACCCAAGGTGAGCGTCGTTAACACTATTTCTAACAGAAGACTTATTTCCCATCATAATTAAAAATAACTGCTCGCATCGATAAGTACTTCCAAACATGGAAATAATTTCATATGAGAATTTTCGAGTATATTCAAAGTTGGTTGGTAAATATATATATTTTTGTGAAATTCAGACACACCCAATTCAATGAATTTTGCCATCAAATTTCAGTCGTACTGATCTTGATCACCTCCATTTGCATATGACTGGGTAATTAATATACAACCTGTGGCCAGAAAGTTCGGTGAATGAGCCTGTAGATGTCGCTGCTGTACTAGTAGAATATCAAGACGCCACGCGTGGTGAAGTTCAGTATCTGTTTGAACATGTTTGTGATTGGCAAGGTTCCAAGTGCGTTTATTCCCTGTTAGTTGAACGCCGAGCCTGAAAGGTTTATTGTGGATTGTCGTGGTGTAAAAATGGATCAGATAAAAAACATGTTGCTTTGTTTCAAACTTGGGAAATCGGCAAAAGAAACTCACGAAATGCTCAAAGAAGTTTATTAAGAGGAAGCCATCACATCAAAAAGTGTTTATGAATGGTTTAAGAGTGTCCGTCGTCGCATAAAAAGAAAAAACCAAGGTACGGTCGGAAAAATCGCGCATAAAGTCAATGCTCAACGCATTCTTCGACTCTAGGGTCTCATTCACAAAGAATTCTTCCCTGAGAGTACCTACGCCGAAGTTCTGAAGCGTTTAATGCAATGGTTCCGTCGCGTTCGCTCTGAGTATGCCAAGCAAGGCTCTCCTGGACTCCTCCACAATACTACCCGGCCACACACCGCCTTGGTTGAACGGCAGTTCCTGGCCACGAATGGAGTTGTGACACTGGATCATCCCCCCTATTCACTTGATTTGGCACCTGCAGACTTCTTCCTCTTCCCCAGATTAAAGTCAGCCCTGAAGGGAAAGACATTTACGGACATCACCGACATTCAAAGCAACGTGACGGCCTAGCTGAAAGCCATACCGAAAGAACTGCTTTACAGGAGTTTTCAGGACTTATATACTCGTTCCCAACAGTACATTACCATTAATGGAGATTATTTTGAAGGACAGTAAATTGTATTTGATGCTGTACAATACTGTATTTGAAATAAAAATTCATTCACCGAACTTTCTGGCCACAGGTTGTATATTTATCTTCCAAAAAATTAAAATCTTTAAATCTTATTTCAAACTCAGTTCTAAAATTAAACATTACATATAACGTTTTTTTTATACGATGCAGTATTAGTAAAACTTGATTTGTTGCGTTAAATTTTCATTTTTCAGTTGCTTTTCTCAAAGAAATTTCTCACATTTGAATGCTTTAATTATTTCAAACATGTTCGTAACGATCTGATCTTTTCCTTGTAATGTTAAATTTAAGTATGTTAAGTTTTAGATTACATTAACATAGGAAAATAAATCTTGAAACCATATTGGATTGAAAAACAAGCTTTTGTCTTGATTTTTAGTTTTTAAAAAAAATTACATACTTCTTTCAAATTCCAGAATTGTTTGAGAATCTTGGAGCACTACAACCAACGTACCTCGGTGTAATAGAACAAACCTGAATATGCACTATCCAACTCACTAGAAAAACGTTTAGTGAATTCTACCTATCTTATTTTTATTCTGCGTCAGTTTGCTATTTTATATATTATTGTACGCCAAAATATTGGATGGACCGCAAAATTGTTCGTTGCGGGCGGCGAGTTTGACACCCCTTGTGTACAGGAAAGGCGTTGAAGTAATTAGAGTCTGTTGTACAATCATTTGTTCTTACTTTGCATTCGTGCATCTTGCATTTGAGAGTCTCTATTCTGCCAATAGCTTTCTTGCAGCAATTATTGCTCCCAGCCCATTTGCTTTGCTATGTTCGTACTGTGCTGTTGATGGCTTTTTACTCAGTATGATCAGCAAATATCATCCATCTTAACAGAGCAACCCCAGGTGAGATCGTCCAGTTGGCTATAAGACAATAGACAGCATTGTTATTATTTGGTTTCCAGAAAAGATAAATCGCTCATTAAAGCTGTTTTGTGCAACGTTGAATGCTTCTATGATCAAATTCGGTTTTCACTTACCTTGGAATTTTAAGCAATTTATATAATATATGTAAAGAAACTCAAATATGAAATTTTTAGATAGCAGGGTTCTTTTTAGGAATGCCTTGTTTATCCCAAATAGCATATATTGCCATATATATAGTTTGGTATGTATAGTCAATTTCATTAGTATATCTAACTTTTAAAACATACTAAGCATTGGAAAATAGTATTGAACTTCCTTTAAAATATTGAGATTTTATTTAATCGAGTGTGAAATAAAATTTTATACATGTATAATTTTTTTTTAACGGAAGGGATCATTCATTAAAAGGATTCCTATTTATTGAACTATCCTTGGTTTTTATGATACAGTGACTCTTTCATAATAACATGTCGCATGTGTGTTTGTTTTATTGTTTTACTTTCTCTAAAGAATCAGTTAAGTTTTCTTTCAATATTATTTTTTTTTTGCTACAGAATCTAGCATTTTTAAGAATATTCTACTAATGTTCTGTAGTAGGAATCTCTGAGTCACGTGTATTTCCAACTACGCATCCTTCTACTTATTATGAAAAAGTATGAAATAAATCTATTATTTAATGGCAAATTTGATTGCTTTTTGTGTTTGGCATGTAAGCACAGCAAAAACATAAATGAAGATTTATTTTTATTTGATCTTTGCTCACTTAAAATATTGAGGTGAAAAATTTTTCTACATTTTTATTGGAATTTGCTTTCCACTAAACTGAATTTATATCATCATCATGTTAACTTAAATATAGAGAAAAATAAGATGACGACAACAAGCAAATTTAATTTAAAAGAAGGGAATGTATAACTCAACCAATATATATATATATATATATATATATATTAATTTTCGCATTTAATTATTTTAAGTATATATAATTACTATTTGATAATTCCTATAGAATAATCATATGTTCAAAATTGCTGATCTGACAGCTTTGCAACTGCAGAAAAAAAAAGTGTGGATGATATTAAAAGCAATACATCCTATCTGAATAAAACACAACGTATGCGAAATGCTTATGCATTCTAAATTTTAAATATTAAAGTTTGACGAAGAAAGCACTTCGTTGGATTCTAAAGATTGTGTATTAGTTTTAAATCAAGTATCGAGCGAAGAACTGCAGAAGGTTCTCACTCACATCTAACTAACCTCTGAGACTACTTTATCATGCTGTTTGATATGAGAACTTCGCGGTATCAAGAAACCGTGATGTACGCACATGAACATTACTGTAGATTTATATAAGTATAGAGAAAAAAAGGATAGAAATGGACAGAGAAAAGATAGAAGAAAGAATGGACAAGGATTTTATATATATATATATAAGAGAGAGAGAGAGAGAGAGAGAAGAGTCTGTGTGTTACTGATGTCCTACAAACCTTACCAAAAGATATTTAGATTGCAGGAATGGAGTCCCATTTGTTGAAGTTTACTATTTAGAGACCATTAGACTAGTGTTAAGAATTCTCTAACAAATCCTTGTAACCACCAGAGGGCATCTGAACGCTTTTGCAAGTAGAAACTTATCATTGGGTGGATGGATGGCTTGAGTACCCAGCTCTTTCGAGCTACAACCTCATATCTGTACGTATTTGAGTGACTTTATTTGATTGACTATTGCCCTTTGTAAAAAAGTAGAAACTTCGTTTTGTTTAAAGACCAATCTGTACTTCCGATAGTGGCTCCAAGTTTGGAGGTGCCAGGCCTTATAATACTGGATAAAATAAACGTTTATTGTTAACCATGCTATCCCTTATTGATGTCTTGCATTAATGTCTGATTACGTAAAAACAAGTAAATCTTATTACAATCCTTATTTAATAGACTCAAGTTGAATTAAATCGCTCCACATGTTAAGCTTACTTTGATATTGATTATTAAAGATTTTGAATAAATTACTTAAAGGTAAAACATAAGCATGATATCTCTTATTAATAACAAAACAAGCGCACCACATAATGTCTGCAAAACATCTATTAAGAGTGCAGTTTCGAAACAGAGCAAAGTGTCACTTAAGTTGCCACAGAGATCGCCAATTCACAACGTTGTTTTTGCAAAATAAAATGGCCACTAACGTTGGAACTCTATTGACAAAACATACAATCAAACCTGTTTTGTTCTAACCGTAGATCTCAATAAATGTACTCAAGCATTTGCTAAAATCGTTTCTAGGAAGTTAAATCATGTTACCCCATCTATATATACTACTAAAACAGCGGTGACCAACAGGTGGCCCGTGGAAAAAATTTTATAGTTCACACACACACAAAATGGAACATTATTTATATTTTTATGAAATTTCAAAAATGATGAGTAACAAATAGTATTATAGAATATGGATTATACTCTCTTTTTAAAAAATCTTAGCCAATGCTTTTAGCGAAATTCCTTCTGAGTTTAGCGACTTGTTAGCTACATTCTCAGATGTATCCATCGACGTTTGAAAGTTAGAGTTGAGCACTGTGGCAAATTAGCAGTATAACACTTCAGTCTGTTGATGTTGCTTTGCGTTTGCGGGTTTGCTCCGTATTTCGTGAGATTTCCTTACTGTGATATGGAAATGTAAACAGAAACGTAAATAAACGACAATATAGTTTTAGAAGTCTGCCTTAAATCGTAGTCAATCATATTAGTGTGGTCGTTTAGATATAAAATTAAGCATTTAGTGGTCCTGCATGCATTGACGTCAGAAAATGGGTCTGAGAGATATTCTCTGATGAATATCGATTCCTAATGAAAAATGATATTGGTCAGCAGCTGCAGTATGATGATAATTTTACTTATTATAGATATAATCATCAGACAATCCAAGGAGTTTATAGTTATGTTAAAGAAAAATAATTGTGCCGGTGGGCATGAAATACGATGGCAGGATACCTCTTCTTATTATAGTGACATTTTATCCATATTTTCCTGGATCGTATCCATCTGTTTCGCGATGCAGTTATCTCAAACATTTTGTTAATAAATCTTATTCACCCATACAGAACAACTGAAGTAATTGAGATTCTAGAACTAGAGTGCATGTCATGACCTGCAATTCCCCTAAGTTTAAATATTATATAGTTGCCCTAGGATGCATTTGGTAAATATGCAGTTTGAAGAATCTCATTCCTAACAACATGTAGAAATTCAAATTCGCTTTCAGAGAAGAATGAAACAAATCTCCCAAATTCTCTTTAAAAGCTTAGAAAAGAAAACAAATAAAAGTTCATAAGTGTGCTTCAATATCCGAGGAAGTCACACTTCAATCTATGTACTAATTTATTCCTTGTTTTGGCTGAATAAACATTTTTCGTGGATTTTTTAAATTTTTTAGGAAACGCTTTTCATTTTTCCTAATCTTGTTTTTTAAGCTGTCCTTTTTGCAAAATATAAAAAAAAAATCCTTTATCTCTTTCTAAGCTGCACTTCGTCTCAAAAAATAAGCAACAAACAGTAAAATCAGCATAACTCGAGAAGAAAGATTACAGAAACAAAATATGATTATGTAGCTTGCAATTAAATACGTAAGTAGTCCCATAGTGAAATATTTGCATAACCACACATAGCACTATGTAATGAGTCAGATATAAAAGAGGGTCATTTCAGCATTTGTTATTTCTTTCGATGCGTTAGATGTTATGTTTGTTTGAGTATAATTTCTTCATTTCTTTGTTCCAAATTTCTTAAAAGGAGTCGTCGACTCCATTTGTGTCAATACTTACTCTGATACGCAATCGGACGTATCGATTCTAAGGAAGGACCATCAGAGGCTACTCGAGCCTCAAATTTCAATCGATTGATCATCGGCTGCTTGAGGAATCGCTATCAAAAATGAATATACAGTGGCACAAAAACTTGATAGTGGAACTCCTAGAGTTACAAAACCTGCGACTCACTGTTTGCAGACGACTGTATAAAAATCATCTATATTCCAGACAGTCATCAGTTAGGTACAATTGACGTCATCTCATAAGAGAGCTCAGTTACAGTGGACTGACTCTGAATCACATTCTGACCCCGCAGCAATGAGCCAATGTATTATTCACCGATGAGTCCCTATTCTGTATAAACAACGATTTCTGAAGATCTGAAAAAACCCCAGAAACTCTTTCTCAAGCTCACAATATCACTGAAAAACACAGCTGTAGCCGTGCTGGTGTCATGGTTTGTGTAGGGATATCAGTCGGTGGGCCAAACTGATATCCACGTCTTTTTGAAAGAAAATATTTATTGGAATGCAATCCTTGAACCCTGTGTTTATCCATATCTGGCAGACGTAACGCAAGAGCAATTCGCCACGTTGTCACTTCAATCGGAAAGTGAAGATTCTTACCT
>BMAV01012366.1:27280-51120 GCA_019973955.1 Trichonephila inaurata madagascariensis | reverse complement strand
ATTAAAATTTAATTGCTATTTTCAAATTTCACGATTTTCAATAATAGATTTAAAACATATTTCACAAAATTTTTTAGTTTGGGACACAGTACGATTCAATTGACCAAAATCGGTCAAAAAGTCAAATCAAATTTTTTTTAGGCTAAATTATTTTTTATATATATTTCTATAACCTCACAAAATTTGAAAGCTCTAAACTTAAAAAAATAGAATCATGATAGCTTAAACGTTCGTTTTTATTCACATCCCTATGGGAAATCAAAATTTTAAACTGGCTTACCTCGGAAAGATAAAATGACTAGTTTGTCTTCATTTAAAATGCTAAGGCTTTTTTTCAATTGTGCCTGATGCCTTTATTTTACCTATTGCTAATGGGTGCATGTAACAAAAGTTGGTATGCATTTTAGAATCAAAACAATACTTATTTTTTAAAAAAAATAATTGAACTCAGAATTTACACATTTTTTAAGGAATTTTCAATAAGCATTCATAAAAAGAACTATTTTACGAATACCAATCGTGTTATCGCAAAACCCATACTAACTTTCATTATACATAGTTTTACGTACTTGAAAATCAGATTTCATGCTTGTACGTAACTTTTTGTAGGAGGAGTAGCATTTTAAAATCACTTAACAATTTTTTTTTCATAAAAAATTAAATGGATAGCTTTTTATGAAATTTTGAGCACAAAATCTGTTTTACATAGTATACTCACACAGGATGCAACCAAAAAAATTTTGAAAATCCTTAAATTAAAAATTTTTGCTTAAATCGTACCGTGTCCCCTTAATTAAAGTTATTGCCAAAGCTATGTCATATATGTAACATGTTAAAGCATGCGAGTAATTTACACAAGTTATACAAGTTGCAATAAACTGCTTCAATTATTCAGAAGAATCGCACATTTCGCAAAACCACGAATCAAATGTATTCCATATTTATTGAAATTTTGGTTCAGTAAATTTTTTATGATGCTCTAACTTATATGCTTGATCAATACCATTGCACCATATGCGGAGGACACATGTCAGTGACACCAAAATACTTACCTTTCAGTAGTAGAAGCAACTTCATTCAAGCCAAAATTTCTGCTTTACCTGCCTTTTCTTTTTGGATCCGAAGTCTCGACAGGGAAAGGAGGAAAAAATACTCCATCTTTTTTCCTTTACTGGAGATCTTGTTAAAGGCAGGATAGATTTCTTTTTTTCTATTTCAAGTTTTAGGAGAGTCACGAGCCCAATTATCTGGAGAGAAGTCTGAAAAATGCTCTTTCTACTGAAGTGGATAACGTTATGTATGAGAGAAGTGAAAGAGAGGCCTTTGGTTTTGAAAAAAATGGGGTTTGTGATTTTTGTTATGTTTGATGTTCTCTGAAGCCTTGAAGGTCCCCTACATTTTATTTTACTGAACGGTAAAGTGATGAAAGAAAAAACATAATGATGTCACAGCATTTATTTAAAATATAAAAATGAAACATGAAACAAAAAAATTAAAATGTAATTTAAATGGATAAGGGGGAAAAATTTAAAAATAGTAAATCAAAAATGGAAAAAATTAAAAGGTCCAACTTTAAAAAACCAAGAAAAAACGGGAACTTGTAACTTAGGTTAAGTGTTTAACTTTTAATAACATAAGCTCTTGATATGTTTTTCCAACCCCTGTCACTGCATGTTTTTGCTACAAATTGTTTACTGGGGAAAGGAAAAAACCCCAAAACAACCCCTTTTTTAATTAAGAAAATAAAATTAAGCTTGAAAATATTTAAAAAAATGCAAGATTTTTTTGTTTTAAAAAAAATTTTTTAAAATTTGTTGCATAAAATAGCCCAAATTAATTTAAACTAAACATACAAAATTTTAAAAAAAATAATTTTATTTTTTTCAAAAACCAGTATAAAAAATTTACCCCAGAAATAAATTTTTTAATTGAGAATAATGATTGCAAAATAGAAAAATAATTTTTTTAATCATTTTCCAAACATTCAGAGCAGACTGTATACTCCCCTTCTCGGGGGGTTCTCAGTCCCCAGAAACATTTGAATGTTTACATTCCAATCGTTTTTGAAAAAATTTTGCATCAAACCCCAAGGGTTTAATGCCCAAAATGTGCAGCTACAGAAAAAATTTAGGTTTTTTGCATTTGTTTTTGAATCCTGGGGGGGATTTTTATGTTGTTGGGTAAAGAGCACCCCAGCGAGCAAAGCGGTTAAATATTTAAAAATATAAATTTTTAAAAACAATAATAACATTTATTCCATTCTCAAAAGTTAAAATGGATTTTCTTGTTAAGACTAGGATTGGTCTCGAATCCGATAGTAGGTCCATTTTCATTTTGGAGAGAGCCTGGATCTCGTTTTCATCCATGAAACATTCGTGAAAGAGATGCATACGAATCAGGCAGTATGTTAGTCATAGGTGGTATCTCTTTGAATGGGTGTTATTTCCCTTCTTTTTTCTGCTGTAATCTTCACCTTTGGTAACTTTCGGGTTTCGTGTGTCATTATGCTGGCACAATAAGAGATGGTTTTGTGCTCTACAGAGGATGTTAATAAGAAACCACTCAAAACTCATATTGATATTGATTACCTTGAGCAGGAAACAATTCAGCGCAAGCAGTGGCCAGCTTGATCATCGTCCCACAATGAGCATTTTTGTACCCTTACCAGTATTTATTCATACATTAATATGCAATAAAATATCAAAATTTCTCCCGAAATGGGAAAGACCGTGGCAGAGAACAGATGTCAACAGTCAGGGACGTATTCCTTAAATTGTTTTATTGTTTTAATGCATTATTCGACATAAACCTATGTTTCTATAAATATTGATATTTTTTACAGCCCACCTAAAGTTAAACTTCTGTTTTTAGGCCTAAGTCAGAGTGTAAGTTTGACACCCTTGTTGTACAAGCTCATAGTCCCAAAGTTGTCATGGTATGGAAGTATGAAAAGTGAGTTAACAAATTCGGTTTCATTCTTCTCACTTGGCCAATGTTCAAACTTACGAAATCCATTTACAGAACGGCTACTGCACTACTTCAGTAATCGGAGTAAATAAAAACATTTAAAATTCGTACCTTATTTAGATAACTAAAACAATATTTAAATATTTTAAAATTCTCATACATTTTGCTAAGCGTTGTATTTCTCTACTTGAAATATTGCTTACATTAATGAAGGATAACTTAAAAATTCATAAAGGATTGCAGTTATATTTTTTTCTGAAACAAAATAAATTGTTTGAACTAAATATTGGTGAAATTGTAATGAGCTCAGACGTTGATTTTACTCAAGAGATATTTATTAGTTCTAAGGATTATTTGAGAAAAGAAAAAATTCAGTGAAGAATATTTACCAAATTGTTTGCAGAACATATGCATGACGTCATTTAATGGTACACCCAAAAAAAAGTTAAAAAAGCATGGTTAATCTTGTTTTAATAAAATGCACTGAAAAGAAAATTAGTAAAGTCAATATTCTCTAACAATATATCTGCTAACAATGATAATTAATTAGTTGTTAATGAACCAAAGCACCATAAAACACATTTAAAGAAAAATTGCAAGCACAGTGTTTTGAATAAAAATACCCCAAAAAACGTAATATTTTTCTCAGGAAAGGTGAGAATATTTTATCCATGAATGTTCGAATTTCAAGACAACTCATAGAATAAATGGCAGTGAAAATGCTCCAGTCAACGTAAAAAAATATCAAAGAGATCTATGAACGATCGAATTATGAAAACGAAAAAGAACTAAGAATCAAAGAAATACGGAAATTCTTAGGATAGGATATATGGCACACCTCAATTCCAACAAGGATATAAAAATACAAGATAGGAGAAAAATATCCCGAGGAAAAACTAGAAAGAAATATAATATATGTGTAGAAACCATTTTTATTTGCTCAGAGTTTGTTCCAATAGACGGACAAAGCACGATACAATCGAGAAAATGGTGTAAGGGAGAGTTAGTGTATATATTAAAACTCTAAGTTGTAATCTTATATAGTCATGGGAAATGTGTTAGATATATATTCCAATATAAAAGAAAACATACACAATATAATAAAAACTTCTACATACATTGCGAGGTTATTTATATTCCTTTGTTTCACTTCTTTAAAAGTTGCTTCTGTGTGCATTATAGACAAAATCTGTAAGCTTCATAATCAAAGGTGTTAAGTCATTTTAAATGATTTAAATTTATTCCTAGTGGAATAGTTACAAGTCATCACATCAGATGATGGGAAATATGGGAAAAGAGACGTGTAATTCTTTAATTGTTTTTGTTTCTTGTCTTTGATTCTTACGGTTCGATTATTGTATTTTAACAATACAGAATAAAAACGCTGAAAAGATATTTTCGAAAAAAAATATTTGATATAACAATGCTTCCTTTTAAGCAAAACAATGGTTTTCAAAATTGTCCGCATATATTTAACTAGAAATACATAAATTTTAATTTCAGTTACAGACTGAAATTAGTTTTAGAGTCATGATTAAGATTTTATAAAAATAATAAGTAACTACTTTCTACATTTTTCCCTTCCATTATGTATATACTGATTTGTATACCCAGTAGGATATTGAATAAATACAACTCAAAAGCGTGAATAGAAAGCAAAGAAGCTCTTTTGATGGACATAAACATCAAAAATCAATAAGCGATACTTATTTTGAAAACAAATAGTGAGAAAAACATCAGCGCAGTAGATATTCAAGCATTGATGAACCAATCACCATAACTCTAGCAAATTCGTTTTTTACTGGAACTCTTCTTTTTTAAGTGGTCTGAATTTCTTTAGTATTACATGAGTCATCTGAGATAAGAAAATATGTCACAATAATTTTCCTGGCCGAACTAATTGCAAAAATATTGCACATTCTGAAGGATCTTTCGCTATTTTTCTACTCAATCTGTGCTGTAAGAACTATACATTTAATATAATCAGTATTATTCCAAATTGCTTTAAAGGCTCTAAAAAGATAAATATTTCGTAATAATAGGATAAATAAATTAATAAAATATTGTAAACTCTGAAAACGTTAATGCCAACATTGTGGAAAATTTAGTTTTTAATTCCGAGTTTCATTTCCAGAAAATTTCTAACAAACGACTTTTTAGATACCGGTTTTAAGCCTGCTATTTATTGTTATTTAAATTTATAGATATATACATTTTTTTTAAATTATCAATTATAAATTAAGAAGTAGCTATTATGAAAACGATTTCACGTTTATGAAAATATAAACTTAATAAGCTGGCTCATAATGTTGTTTAAATATATAGGATGCATCAAAACCCAATTAAATGCTTTTAAGTACACACGCATTCTATATTTAATAACAACTAATGATTTTTAAAGATCTTTGAAGAGTAGACATTAAATAATGTCACAAATATATTATTCTATTGTGGCATAAATGTACTTTATTGGTTTATAAATTATAAGGAAAAATAAGTCAGGAATTACTACTACGTAATTAACTTGATTATTATTAACTATTGGATGCCCAAGTATATATTAAATTGGATCTAGGCATACGTACAGTTAAACGATTATCATATCCATTGATCAACACATACATGAAAATGTAATACAGTCATTAAATTTTATTTTCGAAATATCTAAACTAATCAAAAAACGAAATACTTAATTACGCGCGCGCGCGCGAATTCCATTTCTACCATTTTAATTACTCAAACGTTTCATCTTTGTTGATCACAAGATAAAACTATACCGCCTTTTTCTACAGTTATTTCAGATTTGTATATATATATGTATGTATGTATAATAAATGAACACTATAAATAATATATATATCACATTTTTTTTGTTCTAATTGTCTTAAAAACTCAGAAGATACTCTAAGAATAATTATCGGAATGTGAATACTAAACTTCTTTTTGAAAGCATTTAGTAAGCGCAACTCTCAAAATATTTTTCAAACTTTACTAATAAGTAATTCCTTTTTATTTGCTTCCTTAACTATAGTTTTATTATTTCGATAATACATTTTTATTTCAATTAATCTTACTGTTTCAAGAAAAAATAATTTCTTTCTGTTTCCCAACATAGTATGAAAATATAATTGTACTTAAAGACTATATATTAGTATTTGACCTCAATAAAAAAAAAGATATTGAACAGTTTAGCACAGTTAGAATTCAAATTAACTTAATTTTGTCTTTGAACAATTTCCGAGATCAATTACAAAATTCATCTTCAACTTAAAATGTTGGTACAAATTTATTTCAAGATATTAATTTAATGATTCGTAAGATATTAATTTAAAAAATAATTCATTTCTTGTGTTATTTACACTTCAAGGTGTACTATTATATTTTTAGATTTTGAGAATGATTATTGGTCTATATTGGTGTAAGCGTCAAGGAAATTCGAATATTTTTTTAATGTCGTATAACTATTCCTCTTCCCTAAATTACGATAACATTATTTTAAGATCATTTATCTCAGAACCATTTCAGCAAACATTTAAGAGATTTTAATGTCAAAAATTTTTTGAATGAAATATATTTTATGACAAACAAACGGTATCCATAATAAAAAAATGTTTGGGAAATTAAATAAATGAAATATTTTGAATTCAACACAAGAATTAAATAATTAAAAACATTTTACATGTTTCAACTACTGCTATTTTTTTTTTTATAAGTCGTGTAAAAACTGTTTATAGAATTCTTTGATTGTTTTGACTATGTTACAGTATTTTCGTTGATTTAAGAAGGCAAGTACATATAAAATTTTAATAAATGTTTTCGAAGTTAATTAAGATGTAAGCCCATTTATATTAACTTCCAAAACGCATGAGTTTGGTATTTAACAAATTGAAGACAGTATGCAGTGAAATTAATATAGCCTGTATGTATGTTCATGTGCAAAACATATTTTTCATAAAAAAAAATAATAAATAAAAGTGATTATTAGAATATAAATTAATTATTATAGAATATTATAATTATAATTATAAATGAATAAAATGAGAAAAATACTATTAGAATATGACTTGGATCCACGCTTCTGGTTTTTAAAAGGCAAATTCATATAATCTGAGGGTTTCCAGTATCAAAATCGAAAAATATTTCAAAATCATTATTTAATTGGATAAATTAAGAAAACTCTTATCTTGTTAAGTAAATGGCAGCAAGCCACAGTTTGAGTAAACAGGTTTATTAAATGAAATGGAAATGTTAAGATTGGGTTTCTGAGTTGAAAAAGGGCTTGACGTTGGGAAATTATTAAAAACCCTAAAATATATTCTTACGGAAATCTAAATAAATTTAAATATTTGCTGCCTTTTAAAAATTAATTTTTTCCCCCTTTTAGTAAAAAATTAAATTTTTCTTTTTCCCAACTATTTTCAGGGCTTTTTTTAACTCCCAAAATTAAATTGTGTTTAAAATTTTACCTTTTTTATAAATTTTGGGCCCCATTAAACTTCTTTCGTCTAAAAAAATAGAATACAAAAAAGGAGGTATCTATTTTAAATTTTCACATGGTAAGAATTATGTATAAAAATATCTAAACCAAGAACACAATTATGTTAAGAAATAAACTAATATGTTTTGATTTAATAATTTTATTGTGTGATAAAATTAAATTAATTTTCCATTTATTTTTCCCATTTCTTATATATATTTAACAATTTTTTTACCCCTCACTATCTTTTGAGCGGTGGTAAATTTTAAAGACCTCTATTCAGCTGCGGGAGGGTTTTTTGGTATCCTCTTATTTTTTAACCCATGGTCAAGTGACGAGGACGACAAGAGCTGGCAGCCCCCCCCCCCTTCACAGACATCACCATAACAAAAAGGACGTTTGACTCTTGACAGTTTTTAAAAAATTTTTCGGTAAAAGTGCGGGGCTTGAACTAAAACCGAAACACATTTTAGACAAAAAAATGCCCCCAATTTTAAAATTTGCAATATTTTTATTTAAATACTTCTGTTAACAATATAGTGTTTTAAAAAATTTCAAAATTTTCCCTGAATATTTTCCTTTTCTTTTAATACGTGGGGGGTACCCCATTTAACATTACGATTATGAGAAAAAACACGCACACTTTATCCCAAAAAAAAAGGGAGTCAACCTGGTTTAAAAAAGGGGAAGGTGAAAAAAAAATACTGTTCTTTTATAGTATGGGGAACCCAGAATTCATAAATTTTTCATTTTTTTTATATCTAAAAAAATGTTCCAAATTCGGGATCTTTTTTTTTTAATAAAACCAAAACACCCTTTAAACCCTTTGCATCCCCCCCTACACGGTGGGTCTTCAGTTTAATTAGGGGGAACTCTTTATGCCTGCTACAAAAGTTCGTTACACCTTGGCCACTGAACTACCCGGCAACCCTCCTTTATCTTAAATTATTTAGAACGAACTCTAGCAAAGGGGGCAATATTTTTAAACCCAAAATTTTATATATATATATATATATATATATATATATATATATATTTTGTCGGTTTAAAAGTTTGGGTTCAGAATTAAATAAGTAATAAAAAAAAATAGGCGAACTTTTTTACCATCGCGAAGGAAATTTGGGGGTAAAAAAGTTTTTTAAAAGGTGGAGCGAGCGCTGATGAAGACGAACGCATACTAAAAAGGTTTAAAACTGGTGACTCTTGTGAAGTGTTGTTAATGTTCTACCCCGGTTGAGAGACAAAGGGCCGCCATTTTGGGTTTTTTATGTGATTAAAGGAAATAAAAAGTTTTATAGAGATTATCCTTTCTTCATTTTCCCAAACGGGCCCTGGGACTTGTAATATATATATATAGAGAGAGAGAGAGAGACTTTTACTATTAAAACAAACTTTGATGAAAAGGGTTTTTTTAACATCATGAAAAAAAAATTTAGCTATTTAGCTTTTACATACATCTATTTTTGAATTTTGTCCTTAAATTTTTACGTAAAACCCCAGGGTTTTAATGGTTTTTACAAAAAAATCCGGAAATAAATAGTGTTTTTAAGGTATAAATTTATTATCAAAATCCAACCTTTAAATACGGGATTCGAAACCTTTTTGATAAATATCCAAAAGGTCTTCACACCTTCAGCAGAATAAAAACACAAAAAACCAGTTTTAAAAAATACACGTAAAAAAAGATTATTCCCCAAGCAAAGCCCAAAATCCCCCAATCAAAAAACCCTCACTACTCGCTGGTTTAACCCCGATTTCCCCAAAAAACCGGGCAAAAACATTTTTTTATAGGCGCAACAGAAACTTTCAGAAATATAACAGCTCGCCTTGAACGTGAACTAGTGGAGAGATCTACTATTTTAGAAGATTCCCGAGGGTCCCGAACTCCCAAACAGGGGGGCCAAAAATCCCCAAAAATGAAACCAACTTGGCCCCTACGGAAAAATTTCGCCCTTCTCATTGGATCGCCATTATAAGTGAAGGGCAGATTGCCTTTTAATGGTACAATTTTAACATGAAATAAACATGACCTAAATAATATAAATGTATTAAACACTCAAAAAACCTTTTTTACACTATTTAAAAAATTAGTAAAAACTGCCCCTTTTTTTAAAGACTGCACGTCCCGGGGAGTACAACCCAAAATTAAAGGCACTATTTACCGGAAATTTCTCACATAATAATGACATATGAAGAACAAATGTATTCGGCAGTATATACAATACAAATAAATTCAAAAAACATGAAGAAATGTAAAAATAAATTCCCGTATTAAAATAAAAATAAGGGAACCCAAAAAAAGAAATAATTACATTTTTTTACCAAAAAAATTAAAAATGGTCTGAACAAAGGGTCTTCTTTATTTTTGGCCAAGATAAGGGGGTAGGTATTGTAAAAGCATTACCTTGGTTTTAATTTTGGTGGTTTCCCCTCCGCACCTCAACTCATTCAGTCTTTGAGGACGGTTTTTAAATTTCCCTTCAATTGGGCTGCAGCTTTTGGAGAGAGTCCTTTTTTTGATGTTTCGATTCCATAAACCACACTTTGTCAACCCTTTGTGGGGAAATCGTGTCCGGTTGTTTGCGTCGGGATCGGGGCTTCATCTTCGGAAACCAAGGGTTCTTTCCCTAGCCCGAAATTAAAAATTTTTTTTCCACCACCCGTGCATGGTTTTCGACATTTTAAATTTAGGGGAAGGGGGAACCCGGTGGTCGGCTTGAAAAGAAGATCCGCCCAGACGAAGAAAACCCTCCCAAAAAATCAAAAGATGGGGAATAGCTGGTGTTCCCCCTGAATGGCACTTGGAGGAAGCAAGAAAAAGGGGGAACCCCTTTTTTCCCCGTCTTTTTATTACTGGGTACCAAAAGGGGAGGCTGTTCAGAATGGTCCGATTGAATTTTCTACCATGCCGTAAGCCGAGGATGCAAAAACTGTTGTTCTGGTTTTGTCGATGGCGAGTATTTCCCAGTTTTTGAAAATTTCGAATCGAAATTTCCCCCTTTTATCGCAGTGCAGTTTTAGAGGGACCCCCAAACGTGAGATCCCGTTTAACTAGAACCCCCTGCAACAGTCGAACCTTTGTCGGGGGAAAAGGGTTAAAGGGTTTTAGGCCACTTAGTCAAAGATATTTACAACCAGGATTTTGTTTGTTTCCATCTGGCGATCTCGGAAGTGGACCCGGTTCAAAACTATACGTTTTGGGAAAGTCCCCCTCCCCCTTTATAAAAGCTGCAGTCTTCCTCCAAAAACGTTTTCTGGGACCTTTGCTTTAAACAAGGGGTCACAATTTGACAGCACTTTTCCCGCGTCCTCCCCCATTGTTCCAGTAGAAGCCCTCACGAACTTTTTGTAAGGTCTTCATAACACCAAAATGACCTCCAGTTGGACTGCCATGGAGTTCCCTAAGGACCATTGAAACTCTTGTCTTTGGAAGTATTAATTGACACCTGAATGTTTTTCCGTCATCCGACTACCATTTTCGATATAAAATACCATTTCTCAGATGGAGAGAGTCCCAAAGAGCCAAGTAACACTTCGTTGTAGGATGGAAAGGGGTGATGTCTAGCCATCTGGGCTTTTCGTCAGACGACTCTTTGAATTCTATGATTGGTTGTATTTCAGGATCAGCCAGTTGATCTTTCAGGACGCTCTCATCACTCCACGGGTCTAAAGCTGATGTTGATGGTGTTGTAACTTGGCGGACTACTTGATTTATTACGCCAAATTTCTTTCCAACTCTTGAGCTGTACCTACTGTTCTCCGGGCAAGGTCTTCTCGAAGGGGCGTCTCCATTCCCCTCTGTTATTCCTTTTCGGTTTCTACACCCTTCTTTAGACTCGGCTACATTTGCACGGTGCGGGTGTTCCTTGTTTATTTGAGGGCAGTTATTTCTTAGGTGCTCTTCTCCACCGTACCCCAGCAATTGGTGCTACGATCTTTCTTATTGTTTCTGGGGCAGTTACATCTGAGATGCCCTGGTTCACCAAACTCCCAACACGTGATGCTACGTCTCCTCCATTTCTGAAGTTGATCTATTAAGTCTTGAATTTCTTCTTTCAATTTCTTCATCTCCTTCATCCATGGAGATTCACAGAGGGCATTCGCAGTCATTCTAGCTTCACGGATGGAATGGCGGTCTCTGCAACTGGCTTCATTGGCGGCCTCCAATTTCAGGGCATATAACAGGGCAGATTTAAGATCTTACACATCTTCCATTCTTACAGCCTTCTGGATTTCCTCATCCTTCAATCCGTCCATGAAATACTGCAAAGAGATTACTTCACGCGCAGATGCTGGGTATTCAGAGAAAGCCAAATTGGCGAGCCTTTCTAATTTGGAGGCATACTCCTGCAAGCTTTCTCCGGTTTTCTAGAGTCTTGTTTTCATCTGCAGACATGCGTAGTCCTTGGAGTATATTTGGCCGAACCGAAGATCCAGAGCATTATACAGGGAGTTCAAATTCAGGCGCTCTGTGTCGGGAAGAGTCTGCAGTACTTCAGCAGTTTCTCTTCTAAGGGATGCAACTAGCGGACATGCTTTCGCCCCTTCAGTCCATCCATTGGCTTCAGAAGTTATGGAAAATTGTGTCTTGTATATTTCCCAGTTCACTTTCCCGTCATAGGTTGACAGTTTCACAGGCCCTGTAAAAGCAAGCACAGGTTCTGGAAAAGCAGACACAGGCACACTCTTGCTTTTGTTCTCATTTACGCCTGTTAGAAGGTTCTTCTCAAGAACTTCCATTCTCTGTGATATAAGGCTAAAATTTTCAGCCACTTTTTCAATTCTTTCTTCAACTTGCTCTTTAATTCTTCCTATTTCTTCCCCTACACTCTTCTCTATCTTCTCATTAACTACTGCAACATTTTCTTCAACTTTCAATGTTATCGATTTTCTCCGATAATGTATTCCTCAGATCTTCTTCACCTTTCTACATTTCTTGCTTGCCTTTCTCCATTCTCTCCTTTAACTCATTCTTAGTTTCTTCTTGGCTTTTCTGCATATCTTCAAGACCTTTCTGCATTTCTTCCTGGCCTTTCTGTATTTCTTGTTTAGTCTCTTCTTGGCTGTTTTTCAAGGCATTGATGCGTTCCAACAGAGCCTTCAGTTGCTCATCCATCGCTCTTGTTATTGGCATAAAATCCCACATCTGCCACCAAACAGTTACGTAGATCCGAGGGTTCGTGAATTTTATGCAAAACAATTACAAAGAAAATAAATAGTTCTTTAAGAGCTATGAGAATTTATTATCATAAATCCAATCCTTTAAATACAAGATTCAGCAGCAATATTCACAGAGTAAATATCCAAATGTCTTCACACCTTCAGCAGCAATCAAACACAATAACCAGTGTTTAAAAATACACGTAAGTAAAGATTATTCACAAGCAAAGCCGAGCTAATCGCTAGTCAAAACAATCCTCACTACTCGCTGGTTTAATCCAGACTCCCCGCCGTACCGGCGAGCATCTATTTATAGGCGCGACAGAAACTTCCAGAAATATAACAGCTCGTGTCATTGAACGTTTCACTAGTAGAGAGATCTACTACTTTTTAGAAGATTCCCGAGGGTTCCGATCTCGTCAACATGGTCACCAAAGTCGCCAAAGATGATGCCAACTCTGCTCTACCGCCAAGATTTCGCCAAGTTCTCATTGGATCGCCCTTATAACGTAAGGGGCGGCATTGCTTGTGACTGGTACAATTTTAACATGAAATAAACTTAACATAGAGTAATATAGATGCATTAAACACTCAAATATACAAATTATTTACGCTATTTACACAAATTTCGTGACAACATTCACAAATGAATAATGATATAGTTGTAGCTGAATGAAAAAAAAAATATTTGATTTCAATAAATTTTATAAATACTGTTTGCAATGAGAATTTCCTAATAGCGTTCTATATATTCACATATTTTTATAAAAATAGAAACCATTAGTTTATTATAATGTTCGTTAATTTTTCTATAGTTACAACCGAGTATGCATTATTAAATACAAAATAGTGATATAGATAGCACAACAAAATTTAGAGATATATTGTCACTATAACAGATAGTTGTTCCATTTGGAACGTTTTTCAACCTGACTTAGTCTCGCATAAATTATTTTATACTATAGTTTTTCAAAATTATTTTTGGTAAGTTATGATACTTATGTTAGGTAAATGTTTTTATCAATATGTATACTAATCTATTTTGTAAAATTGTTTGAACAGTTCGCTTTTTAGAGTACTGAAAGCTTTCATGTGCTATTGTTAAAATTAACTATATTTTTAAATTTTTTTTCTCCCACCTTTCAATGCAGCATTATGTCAAAATTGACTGCAGAATGGAAAAGTTAGGATCCTGTAAAGCAAGATTAACCCTATTTTACTTTCCTTAATCAGAGACTGTTCTAAGAAACATAACAGTTTCCCATTTTGGTAAATTGACTATTTATATGTTTGCTAATATTTTGTGTGAGTGTGTTTGTTGTTCCTATGCTTTCAAAATTCATTATTCATCCATTCTTTGTTTTGTAAAATTTAAAATACTTTCATGATTATGTTATCATATATATATATATATATATATATATATATATTAGATTGGGGAAAAAGAAATCCATAATGTTTCGGTAAATAACTGTAGTGTCCATATGTCGTGAAGTATCGATCACACAATTTCAAATTTATGCTCGTTGTAAAGGTGACATTTCACAATATTTTTTTTTGTCAGTTGTGAGTTATAGGGTGTTAAAAATGGAAGTCACCAAAGAGAAAATTCAGTATATTTTACAGTTTTTCTTTGATAAAGGCGAAAATGCAAGCCAGACGGCTGAAATTGTGAATGGTGTTTATGATGGCGATACAGTAACAGCTAATTACGTTCAATTTTGGTTTCGTCGATTCCGTTAAGGCATTTTTGATGTTAAGATGCATCTCACATAGGCAGGCCCATTGTAAAAAATGTCGCTAAAATTACAGAAATAATCGAAGTTGACCGGTATGTTAGTAGTTGTAGCATCACCTAGGAGCTAAAGATCTACCATAAAACTGTTTTAAACCATTTGCGCAAAGTTGGATTCAAAAAGAAGCTCAATATTTGAGTGCCACACCAATTAACACCCAAAAGCATGATGGATCGAATTCCCATCTGCGAAGCCTTGGACAAACGGAAAGAAATCGACCCATTTCTTAAATGGAAGGTGACTGGAGATGAGAAATGGGTCACATATTACAATTTTGTGTGAAAAGGATCGTGGTCAAAGCGCGGTGGCGCAGCTCAAACGGTGACCAAACCAGGAATAACGGCCAGGAAGGTTCTACTGTGTATTTGGTGGGACTGGAAAGGAATAATTTATTATTAGCTGCTTCTGTATGGCCGAATTTTAAATTCAGATCTCTACTGTCAACAGCTGGACCACTTGAAGCTATCTATTGACCAGAAACGCCCATAATTGACCAACAGAAAAGGTGTTGTGTTCCATCAGGACAACGCCAGGCCACACACGTCTGTAGTGACTCGCCAGAAACTCTGGGAACTTGGTTGCGAAGTTTTAATGCATCCACCATATAATCCTGACCTGGCACCAAGCGATTACCACCTTTTTTTCGCATTGCAAAACTTCCTCAGTGTTAAGAATTTGGGATCAAGAGAAGATTGTGAAAATCGGTTGCTAGAATTTTTAGCCAATAAGGGCCAAGACTCCTATGAGAGAGGCACAATGAAGCTACCTTTAAAATGGCAACACATTATACAACGAAACGGTGCATTTTTATCCAAATCTGACAATTCGAAACATGTTAAATAAAGTCTTGAATTTCTTGCAAAAATAATAGATTTCTTTTTCCCCAACCTAATATATATATATATATATATATATATATATATATATATATATATATATATATCTGATTAGAAGCCTAAATAGATTCCGGTAAAAAAAGACAAATTTCTTTCCTGATTCATGCCGTGCTGACAAGCAAGAATTGTTAAAGTATAGGTTTCTAGAGAATAAATATACACAGTTTTGACCAATATAGTTCGCATAATTTAATTACATACTTCGTTTTTTTTTTTTTATGATGATAAGTACTATATGACCTCCGAAAGGTTGCCGCAGTAGATCTGTTTTTTTGCTTTTCAACTTTTTGTAAGGTATGAAAATCTCTGGAAGTTGAGTAAGAAAGGAATCAAATGATAAACTGTTTATCATTTTGATTTTAAATTAATCTAGAAGGACGTTAGTATTTTTTGCATTGTATAAGTGGCATGATTCATCTGTTTTATACAGTCCACCATCATTTGCTTCATAAAATTTACTGGTTTGTTTTAAAATGTTTTTGAACTTTTTTTTCCCATAAGATTACTTTAACAATTCTCTATATCCGAGTGTACTATTAAAATGACAAAACACGACCAGTGCAAAAGACACAATGGATTTGATCATTTTTTTAATCATGTTATTGAGAAAATAGTACCGTGCGGTAATGTTAAGTATTATATTAATCGAGATGCTGAGAACATTTATGTAATAGACCAATTGCAGAAGGTGAAAAGCGGAAACCTTAAGTTTTTCTTCCTTTTTTTCCCACAAATGTCATGTTTTAGCTTTATACTTTAATGTCTTAAAATACCAGGATCACCTTGTGGATTTTCTTTAAATTTTCTGTATAGGGAGAAAATTCATCTATTTAAATTCCCTTACTTCATCTAAGAAATTCCCTTACAACGAGAAAAATAAAAGTTTTTATAAAAACTGTATCAATACGGCAAAAGATGGTTTGCACTTTTATACCCTAACAATTTCTTAAATATTCAACAAGACGGAAACTTCTCAAATATTTACCGGCATCTTTCGTACCTTTTTATAAAGACTCATTCACTCTAAATAGTTGATATGATCGTATGTCTTTCATACAGGATCATTTTAGCGAAGATTTTTGTTTTTACTTTTAGTTCTCGTCAGCTGAATCTATAAATGGTGTTTGAGGAAAAATTACTTATGTATTTATATACGTATCTCTCTTTTCATAGTAAAAATTATTGCTAAGTTTTGACAATTATCTAGAATATAATTGTTGCTAAATGTAATTTTGGTCTAATTTAAAAATCAACATCTATTTTAACTAAAATTGTGAATATTTTATTTAAAGAGGAATAATTTAAAAATAGTTCATAATATGAAGAAATCTGAAATTATTTATACATTTCTGTTATTACATTTTTAACACGTAATATTTAAGTTTTATGTTCTTCCCTACACATGGTAAGCTGGTTTACTTACAGGAATAAATGAATGTGTAGCATTTATCCCTTAAAAAGTTATTGTATATACTACACGAATGATTTATGTAAAAATAGTATACATTTAAACAAATTTCATTCTCAAATGCATAAATATACTTTTTTTCCCCTTTGAAACATATAAATACAATTTTTTTAATCATGCTCATGTGTATTGGCAAATTTAGTATTAATTTTATTTTGAGAGCAATGTATTTTTTTTCAATATCGCTATTAAATAAAAAAAAAGACTTCTTTAATTGTTCGTATTTACTTTAAAAAATAATTTACAGCAGAATTTCCAGAAAATACATGTACAAATTGTTCCCTATTAATTTTCCATGTCTTACAAACATTATATGAACAAAAATATATCAATCTTATTTAAAATCTTATTTAAATCAGCAGCAATATTTGCAGAATAAATCTCAGGAGGTTTTCACAAATTTAACACCACTCAGACAGAATTATCTGTTTCTAAAATACACGTATATAAACGATTATCCACAAGCAATCACTTGTTCAACAGCCGAAGTAATCACTAATCACTTAAACAGTCAAAGCAATACTAACCGATCGCTAGTCAAAACCAGACTGACTGACTTTCGACGAGCATCTCTCTATTGATATCTCTCACGTATAATTCAAGAAAGATCCGGTTGCGTCATAGGTCTTGAAATCAGTGTATTTCTCTACTAATTTCCAGAAGAATCCAGGGGGTTCCGAACTCGCCAAAAATGTTCAGCAACATGATCGCCGACAAAATGGTCACCAAAGTTACAAATTAGTGACTAAAAATGACGCCAACTTGATTCTATCGCCAAGATTTCACCAAGTTCTAATTGAATCCCATTATAACTTAAGTAATGGCGTTACTTGTGAATATTACAATTTTAACGTAAATTAAATCTAATTTAGAGTAAGAGAAAGGCATTACACATCCACAAATTATTTACACTATTTTACACAAAATTTGTAACAATATACACCAGCTGACCCGGTTTTGCGTTGCTTTGGGTTTGTAGTAATGCGATGGTTTAATATTATATTCTAAGCTATTCAATGCAGTGGAATTAATCTTCACTTATAATTTCGGAGAGTTGAAATTGAGCATAAAACAAAATATTTTAAAACTTTGGATGCTATTCATTGCCTATTTGAGTTTATATATGATTTACTTACATAATATATGATTTACTTACATAATATATGATTTAGTTACTAAGTTGTTAAGCAACAACTTATGAAGATTTAAGGTTACTATATGAAGTAAATAACGCTAATTTTTAGCACATTTTTAATGTTCTTTTCTATTATTTTAAATTATAGCAATGAATAATTTTAATTTAGCTATTTACGAATCGGTGCACAATATTAATCGTTAACGTGTCTTTTGCTAACATAAATAGATTTGACGGTTTCCCTCACGTGAGCATGCGAGAAACCACAAACGGAGTTTGCCATCATTAACATCCAGCATAATTCGATTATAAATAATTTTTTTTGTTCAACTGTCAGATATGGCTCATTATTTGCAGTAATTCAACGTCATTATGCTGTTTTTCTTGTTGCAAATATCTGTTAACTAAGTCGGTAGGCCGGGTGATCAGGTGAGGGCATACCATAATGATTAAGGGGCAAATTTAAGATTAAAATACAAATATCCTCTATCAACACTAAGGCTTCAATGTGCATGTCTGCGGTGTATTCTATATTTGAATATTGGTCTCTTTGCTTAACTTGGTGCAATATGTCCTTAGTCATATACTTTTTATATTTTCTCCTCAAAATCGAGGATGGTGCTGTGTAACATGACTTCAAAATAATAGCAAACAGTTGACTAATGATGTGTGGGATTGAGTTCAATGCTGCACCACCAAGAGTTATATCTCAATAATTATCATCTCCTAGCAATTTCCACTTAAAATATGCATCTTGCTATCTCGACCATTAATTGTTCGCAAAAAATTGAAAGACATTGTTCCATGAACATTCACCATCAATAAATGCAAAGAGAGGAGCTCACATTTTTTTGGATGTACTTTGTACAGTCGACCCAATGCTTTGGTTTTGATTATGCCTATGACTGAAGACTGTGGTTCTCCTCGTTTACGTGACTCCCATTTTTTAAACTGAATCGTTCCACGTAAAATAGCTAGGGACATCGTGGTATATAATAAAGTATTTGTAAATTGGCCAAACACATCAGGCTTTTGACGCAATGTAAAGAATGCAGTTATAGTCATTTTATGTGGTTCTAGTGCTCTTTGGGCAACATTTTCTTCAGTGAAATACACACGTTGACCATTTTCATGATGTACTGCAAGATAATAGACAAAAGGTTATGAGAATACGCTAGATATCTTCATTGCTGCTAATGTATCTACCCATTTGATGTTGTGTTTTATCGTCCTTTTTATTTATATTTCATACTTCAAATACAGCTAAACCACTGCTATTATCAATGTACTTGCAAAATTTTTAGTTGATTTTACTTAACTGCAAAACTCGACATTAATATGGGCATTATAAGTTTTCGAAAGCAATAGTGAGGATGGTACCAACCACTGATTGCAAATTTCAAATTGATTTATAGAATCTGACACATTCACATTATGAATGTGTGGCCACCATTCTCAAAGTTTCGGTGCCGATACAATGGATAACCATCGATATCGGTAACAGTATCATTCGTATATTGTTTTGAAAATGTCTACTTACATATTCCATTTTCCATACACGGGGATGTCATATTAAAACACCGCAGAGTCCGTGAATCTTATGGCTAGTGACAATATCAAATAATTCTTGGTCGGTTAATTAATCGGGAATTTCGGCTAAAATTATTTGATCAATTTCTTCTGTACGAATTTTAACTTCAAGCCAAATAAAAATGTGGGCATCATTCAAACCTCGTTATTGCGACTTAACTAAAAATAGGCAGCATCGAGTCTGGTCAAAAGCAGAATATTTTACGATTAAATCCACCAGGCATTTTAATTTTTGTTTGAAAATACCTGCAGTGGGATAGTGACGATGTATTGATTTTTTTCCTGGTAATAGTAAATTTTGTATTTTCCCCCAATGTGGATTAAGTTTGAGTAAAAATATACAGTTAGTTTTCTTATTCAGTTTCACCCTTGAAGCGTATATAGAAGTAGAATAAATAAAATAAAAATAGTTTTTATTATGAGTAATGCACTGTAAAATTTACTTTGAGTCTGAGAAATGGAAGGGTGGAAATGAAGTTTCTAGGGGCAGTTTATACAGATGAAACCATACTGTTTATGTGTCATTTATCATAGGGGTTTCTTGTTTAGCTAAAACCGATATTTACAATGTAGTGATTTAATTCAGGAAATTGTAATAGCGGAATTGTTTTTCGTATCTAGAAATAAATTATACTATGTACAATGAATGTGTTATCAAATTAAATATACTTTCCTCCATATGTTTTTATTATTATAAGATCTATTTATTTTTCAGTCTCATTCTTTGTTCATCATTCTTTGTAGTTTTGATATTTTCTTGATACTAACCAAGCAGACTAAATACACATATTATACAAACAAATGCTTTTAAGACAGTTATTCTAATTTCTTGAACTTATTTCTATTAAATTTACAACGTTTCCTTTTTTAAAAAGTTATGGAATTCTCAGTTAATTTGTGGTTCATTATCTTTATTTTAATTTTCTAATTGTCTTATAAACGTGTTATGACACCATAAAATTTACTTGTAAATAGTTAATTTCAAATTACCTTTTGGAATCGTAGCGTTTAGTTTAGAAAATACGTAAATAATTTAATAAAAAAATCTTCGAGAAGTTACAAAGAATAACTGATAATTCTAGATTCATTTAGTGAGAAAAATAACTCTATAATTTTACAAAACCGAAAAAAAAAATGATAACAAAATTATTCTTTTCTGTCAACCTGAGACTATTTACGAAAATAAATCATGATATATTCATGATATAGGCATCATCTCGTAAATAATGTTTAAAGTTCTTACGCCTATCACGTTTATGACATATATCATCATATACTTTGAAAAATAATAAATAATAAAAAAAATATAAGAAATAATAACATAACAGTTATTTTCTTTAAACTTGATACTGTTTACCAAACGCAATCATAATATATTTAAGATATGGACATTATCGTGTGAATAATGTTTATATATTGTTCTTTCACCTCTCAAGATGATGAGTTATATCCTTATATACGCTAAAAATAATAAATAAAAAATCATAAATCAAAATATCGTAACATATAGTTGAAAATAAGGAAAATATCGCATTACATTACAGTTATAACTATAAAAAATATTATAATGCTTTTGAAGATATGTAAATGATATAAGTATATTTATTATAAATATAGAAATTGAGTAAAGCTATATCTTGCTAAGTAAATCGATTTTAATAGTATTCATATAAAGGATAGTTTGTTTTAAATAATTTAATTCCATTCAAAAATTCATGTCAACTAGTTTTTAAGCAATAAGTGGGAATGTTCATACATGAGAAACTCAAATTTTGCAACTAGAATTGTTACTGACACACTTTTTTTCTCCTATCATTTCTATAATTATATGTAAGATATCTCCAAAGGTAGACAAATATACCTTTTGAACAGCTTATTTTCATTGTACAGTGGATTGAAAAGTATGAAATAAACAAAAACCTTAATTCCACTACATCAATTGTATTATAAAATAAACAGACTGAATCATCATCTTGTGGCTCTTGAGGGCTCGCCATATTTAGTTTGATTTATAAAACAAATAAACACTTTCGAGTAGCCAAATTATTATGGCCACCTGATACTTATTCAGAGATTAGCTATATTTTCACGTACCTGCAGCTAGAAGGTGATAGAGCTAGTAATAAAAAATGCAAGAATAATGAAACATCAATTTCATTGTGCTTTTTGCGATAAAATAGGAAGAAAATAACTTTTTTTACTGTGTTTGAATGCGGGATGATTGGAGCTCGAAGCTTCGGAACCAGCATAAGTAAAATGGACGCACCTGTGAAGTTTTCGAGACCAGCATTTGAAAGTTTAAAAGTGATCAGTTTTGTTGTCATCACATGCTGCCAAAACTTTGCTCAGAAAGAAAAACTGCGAAAGTTGTATATTACAACTGGACAGCAACCACGCTTCAAATTGTGGGGAATCATATTCAAAGAGCAACTGTGAACGACTCTGAACGAGCTGTTTGCCACACATTACACCACTTAGGCTGTGGTAACCGACGGCCAGTTTAAAGGCCTTTGCTGCTGGTCTGGAACAAAAGCACATTTCTCCAGTTTTCAAAGAAGCACGAGGATTGTGCGGATTGTTGAAAACTGTGACATGCGATCTGATCAATCATGTTTTCAATTATGCCGCGTAGATGGAAGAGTATGATTATGTTGAAAACAGAATGGAAGTACGAATCCCATCTGCGTTATCATAACTTTTCAAGATCAGGGAGGAAATATTATATTTTGGAGGATATTGTCTATTCATTACATGGTTCTTTTGATTTTTATGAAAGAGCGTGGAAGAGCGTCTGAATTCGCAATTATTTTTAGTGCTATCGCGGAGCAAGTACATATTTTTAGATTAATAAATTACCCTGCAAGAGATGGATACTTCAGCAATGCTTGTACAACAGGGCAAAGCTGTCTGTTATACAGCTGAATTTGTTCTGAGATGGTTGAAAAAACATGACGGAATCTTTGTCTGGCTTAGTTGGCCCACACAATAGCCAAATCTTAATCAAATTGAGAATCAGTGGGTTGAGATCAAAAGAGGATTCTCATAGCTGGATACGGATCAGTTCAATCTAAGCCTCTTAAAAAGGGCATTTCATCAGATATGATCTCAAATGCATCATACCACATCTACAAACAACTCATAGAATTAATTAAAAGAACAGTACACTCCATATAAAGGGCAGATTCTGATCCAGTATTGCATTGAAGGGGTTGGTACAGTAATTTGATTGCTCAGTATAGATGTACTATTATTATTATATATTTTCTTTCTTTTTTTTTGCGAAACTATTACATCTGGATGCAAAGTGGATAGAAAAATCGAACTAATTTGTTCCGACAAATACGATGAAACGTTGCTATATTTCTGCAATCCGAACTAGGATCACAACTTTTTCGATCATGCGAGTTTCAAAATACATGAGAAATATATGGCTTAAACATTCTAAAAAATTTCCAACAACTATTATCTTCTCTTAAATATTTATAAAACAGTTTGATAAGCCCCAGACAGGTCAAATGTATATTTATTTCTTCTTATTGATTTAAAAATTATCTAAGACACATTAAATAAACTCCTATTTTTGAAGAATACATAAAGTTTGAGCAGTCTGAATTGAGTGTGATGTAAATATTGAAAGATCCATTTTTTTTTTTTTAAATTAGTCGAAATGACCCGTACAAAGTTCAAAGTGTGGAAAAGAGAATTTTTAACGTAATAATATAGTTATTTACCGAACTTTATTCGATGCATTTCACAAAAGTGATTCATATATTCGAAACCAAGTCCAAATACTTAAAATTTTAAATCGATTAGGAAATTACATATATTGCTGACTGGGGCCTGATTTAAAAAAGTATGTGACTGAGAATAATTATGTTTATGACTAGCGAACCTTAGCTCTTTCTATTTATAATACTGAATGAAATCTTATTGAATATAAACATTATGACTTCTAAATTTATTATTAAAGTAAGTATTATATTCTTAAAAAAGCATTCACGCGAAACTGCTTAGCTCATGCTTGAATCAAAAAAATAAAAAAATAAGTCACTGATAGCTTTAATGATCCTAATACAAATTAAAGCTTGAAAGATAAAGGCGAATTAACAGCATTATCAATAAATGTAAAGTTATTTTTACTAAAATAATTATAAACTTAAAATATGAAGAACAAACTAAAACTGTAGGACTAACAGAAAAAAAAATATTTTAGTAAGTTTATCTACAGTTACTATAAAAATATGCGAAAACAAATTTTTAGATTTTATTATATTTTAAGTTACGCGTAATCAGCTATTAAGTATTTGAAAATGGTGGTAATTTAAATGTAAAGAATTTTTTTGGAATTATA
>BMAV01012366.1:14534-27043 GCA_019973955.1 Trichonephila inaurata madagascariensis | reverse complement strand
AATTTTTTTTTATAATTTCTGTCGGGTAAAATAAAATACAAAAAAAAAAAAAAAAAAAAAAAAAATGTTTTTCTTAAAAATGAAAATTTTAGGGTACTTTGTAGTCTTAAGATGTAAGATTGACTTGAGGTTTATTTAATATTGGAATTGATGAACACAGATAGTAGCTCGTGAACTGTTAGCGGATGTTCGGACATTCTGAAGCTCGATTTGCGTGATTATGCTTTAAAATTTCTTTTAAAATTAATTGAATCTTGATTACTTTCTAGGTTTATTGTGCCCTTATCGAATATTCACACTTAGGATAATTCGACAGTTAAGATATTACAGGAATGAAAAACGTTAGATAATTTATTTTTGGATTTAAACTTTCTATATTCTTTAACCTAAGACAACAGAGTTTTTTATTTGTTTTATTAATTTTGAAACACTGTTTGAATGAAATTAGTAAAATAATATTTTCATGGAACAAGATAATTTTTTATATGAAAGTTTATTACTCGATTTGATAACATTATTCTCATGTCAGCAAAACCTTCTTTATGATTGATCTTTATTTCTTTTACATCGTACACGTTTCTTCCTAAGATATATCGAATAATACCTATGAATTTCTTTCAGAAGAAAGAAACAACTGGAAAAAAAAGCTACTTCTTGTTGTAACTGCGTGTTTATACAAGAAACTATTCAATCTTAGCCTAACACCTAATATTAGATATGCAAAAGATATAATTTTTTTTGTTTAATATACAATCTTACAACTCAAAACTTCATCCTACTCGTATAATGATTTATTCGTAAAATTAAAATCAGAGAATGAAGAAACACTTTTTAGTTGTAATTTTTAATAGTCCATGCATGAATAGTATTTAGAATTTCTAATAAATTATGTCTGAATTTGAAGTTGAACATGCTTATATACATATTCTTCTTGAGAAAATTTCGTACTTGAAATTTTGAGGACCAAATGAGAAAAAATCCATACTTATTCATCCCTCCCCCAATGAGAAAAAAAGTCATGTAATTATAGCATGCGGATATAATAATTGTCATATCGGTAGATTTGATAAGGAACAATAGAAAAAGTATCTCCAAGACATTTTTTGAATTATGGATAGTAGTAAAGTAGAAAATATGTCATTATATATATATATTTATTTTCTTTCTTTGCTTTCATTGGCTGTAACTACAGTGTAGTGACAAATGATGAGATCTAAGTTGTACAATGTGTAAATCGCTTACTACGAGAAGATCTGAGACTTCGCTTCTTAGATAAGTGAGTTCATTCTGTCAACGCGGGGGAAGATAATAAAAAACTAAAAAGTTCTGAAAAGAATTTTGATATATATGATGCATGAAAGGAAGCTGATATTTGTGTGACTAATAAAAAGAGCAAAAGAGATAAAGATCATTAAATTTTAATGTGTATTGTTGTCGTGTCCTTTCCGATGGGAAGTTGCCAGAACCTGAGACTGATCGAACTTCTACACGATGCGACACCAACTATCTCTACCTCCAGAATTTAGTCAAGGGCGAGAGGTGAGGGATATATATATATACATATATATATATATATATATATATATATATATATATATATATATATATATATATATATATATATATATTCTCCAGCACCCTGCATCCGTGGGTTTTGCTGCGACTGTCCACAGGACTTTCGGAACCCCTGATTTAACATCACGTACTCCGTATGTACTCGGAGGGTATTTGGTGGGATCGAACACAGAGCTCTCCGGTCTGGAGTCCAATGCTGTAGCCACTAAGCTACCCACGACCTCAATTTTAATATTTACTGGGATTTAAAAAAGTAAAAATGCAATTTTGATACCTACTAAAGCTGTTCTTCGTNAGTGATGCATGATTACAAAATCTACTATAAAGAAATTCTTATTTCTGATGCTCTATAAAACCCAAGAGGAATGTATTCAGGATTATAAATACAGAGAGATTCCAAATTCACGGTACAAATTTTATGGGTAGGTACAGACCACTGAAATGATCACTTATTGTATATGAAAATTTGGCCTCCAGTGATGCGATGAGGCACAAACACACGAAATGAGAGACAAAGGAAAAACAAAATGTATATTGAAAGCGTTGTTGACAAGTGTAATTTTTCCACTAACTGTTGAAAATTGCGTTCAGCAGTAGTGATGCATGCTTGACAGCATCGGTGGAACAATCGGCGTACACGTTCACGTATTCCACTTTCACGTGCAGCAGTTTCGGATTTTCGAGCAACAAGATCCTCATCTGACCAGTGGAGTTGCATAAACAAGATTCTTCAGTTGTCCCCATAAAAAATAATCAATACGTGATAAATCAGGAGATCGAGGTGGCCAAGGGACTGGTCCACCATGACAAATCCTTTGCACTCTAGCGGAATTCAGGTAAATGAGCACATCAGTGCTAAAATGACTGGCACTTCATCATGCTGAAATCCCAGGCAGTTACGAATGACAATCAGAATAAATTGCAGCAGTTCTGGTAACACCCATTTTAGAAAAAAATATATCATTCGCCATTAAGTCGCGTCAATAATAAATATGGGCATGTGAAAATGTTCGTTTACAATACACAATCACACAGAATCGTTATTGATACACATGTGATCGCGTTTCATATGGATTCTCATTTGACCACACATGGGATTTGTGTGCATTAAAGACACCCTTGCGTCTGAACGTCGCCTCATTTGTACATAACAGAAGAGCTATGAAGTCCGGATTCAGCGCACATTGCTGTATCAACCATTGGCAGAGGTTCAGGCGGAGAGGAGAGTCTTCTGAATTCAAAGCATGCACTTGCAGAAAATGGCAGATGTGCAAGTGATTTTCGTTTAACACTCTATAAATAGTCTGATGTCTCACACTTATACGATGATCAACAGCTCTTTTCTTTGAGTCGGGTCTCTCAGCCATAACTTTCAAGATGCTTGCTTCCAGGCTTGGACTGGGTAAAGCACTTCATCGTCCAGAATCATGTCTGGGGACTTGGACCAACCTGTTTCACGAAGTTGACGATGTAATAGCTGAAGAATGCTGTGATACGGTATTCGTTGATCAGGAAATTGCGCGTGATGCATTCGTAGTGTATCTATGCCGTTACCATTTTCACGACCGTACATGTAATGCATGTTTAATTTTTCTGCATACGTAAAATCTCCCAACGTAGACGTCAGCACAATTGCGAATGGTGTTTTCCCCTACTAAGATACAACATGCTGAATGACGACTAGACATAAACTGTCCCTACCGGAAACGCAACCAACTAAAAGCTCCATTTTTTTTTCTTTTATTTCTTTTATTTGAGCCTAATCACAACACTTACACCCATATATTCCTATACAATAAATTACTGTTACAAAAATCCTGTATTTATCTTTACACTTTGTACCATGAACTCAGGACAATCCTGCATATTATTGTATGGAAAGATTCATGACAATTTATACTCAATTTGTATATTACATATTATTAAAATACATTATTTATTTAAATCCACATAATATCCATCTGAAAAGAAGGATTTATGCAAACATTATGTTATATTCAAGGTAAAAACAAACACATTTAAATGCAAAATATAGTATGGTGCTTCAGATTTGCTTAAATAATACATCATTGTATATATTTTGATGCTACATAGTACCCTACAAATTTCATATATGCAGGGTTTTTTCCTCTTTTTTGCATTTTGCATTTTCATGTGACTCATATCATTGAGAAGGTTGCCACCAAATTTCAGATATGTTCTCAAATTAGTTTTTTTTTAGATATTTAAAGATTTCTGAGCTATGGTTTTGTTTTCTGATTCATTTTAAAGTATTTTTCCACTTTTAAATTGAAGTAATTAAAAATATTTTGTATCAGTTTGTATCAATGGAATTCATTTTGCGAAACATCTTTATTTTAATTTTTCTGATTTATACAGATATCCAGGAATTTTTTTTGTCCTTCTCAAAATACTCACAGATTAAAATGAATCATTCAATACAAACCCATACAATTATTAGTCACAAACCGTAACTTCTCACTTGGAGCATAGAATCTCTATCTTTAAATTCAGAAAGGATCTTTTATTTCCTTAAAAGTTAATCGATTTTTCCGAGCTAACCTTAGAGTGTATGATTTTCATCAATACAGGCATACCATGTGGCAAGGACACATGTCAGTGACTCCAAGATACTTCCCTTTCAACAGTGGAAGCAATTTCATTCAAGCTGAAAATTTCCGTCTTACCTGGCCTTATATTTTAAAATAGAAAGTGGTTGTGAAGGGAGTGGTGGGGAAAAGATATCCCCTCTCCTATCTTCGTTTAAAAGAATACTTGTTAAAGATAGGATATATTTTCTTTTTGATTTCAAGTTTTCGGAAAGCCAGGATCTCAATTATCTCAAGATAACTTTAAAAAAGGCACACTTGGCTGAAGTGGATACGTTTATATAAGGGATGGGTGAAAGAGAAAGCTTTCAGAACTAACGCCCTAGCTAGATTGTTGATTTTTGTGGTGAAGCTCTTTTTCCCCTCTGGAGAATAATTTTTTATTTTGTCTCAAGTGTTAAACGTAATAGAATATAGTAATTGACAATATTGATCTTGATTGTTATTCGGAAGCAGATCGATTGATAAAAATTAAAAGAAGATAGTTAAAATTAAATACTAATTAAAAGGAGTGACAATTAAATACTGAATCGCAGTTAAATTTCTTTCTTTTGTCAATTGATGGATGTTTAATATATTAATTTTTTTTTATTTCCTAGTGGACTGCAAATTGACCACTAAGCCTTTTGAGACCAGCCATGTTTCCAAGTGTGAGATTCATTTTATTGTAGCACCACCATTTTATTGTTTATAGTGCAACAATAAAAATGCTCTCAATACCAAATTTTGAAGCTTAATTTTATTTTCCATTAAAGCTCACTTTGATTGCTAAATTTTGTCATGATCTATTTTTGAAGAGGATACCTCATCCAAATTGATGCTCAAGAAATTATTTGCAAGCCATATAATGATATGACACGTGTGCCTACAATTTTCACATCCAGAAAATATATCTACTCAATCCGAGATCAAACCCGCTACCTTGGACTTTCGAAGCGGGCACATTACATCTAAGCCACCAAGCTGTTAGTGTTAAAAGAGTGGAGAATACACAACTTTAAAATATATGTTTTATAGTAAAAAATTATGGAATAGTAATTACAGAATGTAAATTTAATATATATATATATATACAAATAAATAAGAAGTTGGTATTTTTGTAGTGTTATAGATATCAACTGTTCTTCTAGAAATCAATAATTAGTATATCTTACAATAAAATTGACTGTATATAAAACATGAATAATATATAAACCATAAATATATATTTTAAGAAATGAAGAATCTAGAAGCATTCTTCTATTTATAACATTCTTAACCACGATAAAAATGCTTTTCTTTTACTCTGAGAATGAATAACGTGAAGTATTTATCTAAAACGGATTAAATGAAGGAAATAAAAACACTTATTTACTCAAACTTATGAAAATATAAACATACTGTTGATTAAAATTTCTACAATATATATCAACCAACATGTATACACAAATGAAACGGATAACATATTTTAATTGGGCCAATAAACTATAGATATATGTTCGTTCGCATTTCAAGAAATTTCTGTTTTTCAATAACTCATTTTTCTAATATTCTTGTTCATACATAAATGAAATGAATAAGAAATTGTGCACAGGGTAAGGAGGGAAAACACAGAATTATTGCAAAATTCACAACAGTATTATTTAAAGTATTAGATTATCTGAAGAGTTTCTGTATAATGAAAGGTTACAATTATGTTTATTCAGATCTAATTGCATGGACGATAATAAATGATAGAAATACCTGAATTTGTAACTTGTTGTATTTTTAATAAGATTATTTCTGCGTCAAAAATTTTATATATATATATATATATATATATATATATGCTGTATTTATTATAATCCAAGTTGGGCTATTTTCCCAGTGTTAATGCCATTGAAATTATGGTGCTTCTTAGAATTGAATGTAAAACATTTGTAGCATGGAGAGAATTGAGTTTCATACCCCTTTCAATACTGCCATTAGCCGCTTTCATTGATATCTTATTCCAACCGCAGATTATCTCCAATATTCAGTGTAGTTTATCATCAGTATCTTAAACATCGTTGTGTGCTCGTATTTAGAATTTTTTTTTTTTTTTTTTTTTTGTATAGAAATTTTTAATGAGCTAAGCATCAAAGAGAGAGAGATATATATAATTGCAAGATGAGTTCACCATGACGCAAGTAAGAAAAGAGAGGCAAATTTATAAGTAGGAAAGAAACTGAAACAGAGCAGTAGCCACTGAAAATTTAACACGGATGAAAGAAGAAATATGCCTCGATGCCCTAATCAAAATAATATAACTTTTGTCAGATTCAACAGTCTTTAATTATTCTATTACATCTTCTACAATAGTTTATTTAAAAAAAAAACAAATGTTGCTTAACATATGTATTAGATAGCACTAAAGATGGCAACGTGTGTGAAAAAAAGCAACGCTGGTTGCATTTCCACAGTCACTTGTAGCAATGGGAGCTGTGACAATTATTGAAACAGGATCCTGAGGGTTAGAGTACCTATATGTCATCTATGTATTTGAAAGCTTTTATACAGGTAAGATAAACGAATAATACGTTAATACAGTGGTTCTCAAACTTTCACTACTGGTGACCCAATTTTCAATCATAATTTTTATTGCGCCCCCCCTAAAAATAATAATGTATTGAATGCAATAATAATGCACTTTGGCGCTAAAGCTACAATACGATCATAATTATAAATCGTACAAATGAACAAGATAAGTATTAAATTTTGTATATGTGTTACTTTTAAGTAATATATATTTTTATTTTACTTTTTAGTTTGATTCACTATAAAAGCATGTTTTTTAGTTTGTTTTAAAACAATAATCTATTTTATAATTATTTTTACTATACACGAAAAAAATGACAATTCCAGTGAATAATTTAATCAAGAGAAAATATACTTACCTACTTTCAAGGACTTTTCAATTTTGCTTTGATAATTTGAGAAAAAATCCAATTAAACTAAAGAAAATGTTCCAAATGTGCGTGTCCTTAAAAAAAGACATAAATCACAGACACTTTTCTCTAACAATACAGAAACGCTATTTTCCAGCAAAACTGTCATATTTTGATCTCGTTTTTGTAGTTTTGCTGTCGTTTGATGATCTACAAATAGCATTTTGAACTTTTTCTTCCTTGTGTTTTTCTGTCAAGGCGAAGTGCTACATTACGGCTTCATAGTCTTCTTCATAGAGATCTTTAGGCAGCATTTGAAAATTTCAAATCGACTCAAACGTTTCATGTCTAACGCTTTTCTCATACTTACTTTCGCTCTATCTTGATTAATATGCATTATTTCAGCAGGTTCTTCAATTGCTTGATCAGTTTCAACTTCCTTCAATAGGGATCACAGATGCCCATTTTTTTCTCTTTTTTACACTATGCTCATTTACATTTATAAACCATAATAAGACGTACAACACAGCAATAAAAACCACAAAATTGTTCATGAGGAAAGTGTAGCATGTTATAAAAAATAATGGTGTAAAACGTTTATCATTATGCATTATATGTTTCAGAATACTCATAAAGATACATCTTGGCCAAATAATCCTTCAAAGTGCTCAATATATCATAAAACTCATTCACATGGGGGAAAAAAGGCAACAGAAAAATATTATTTACAACTTTTATAAAAGAAAAAGAGACCGGTGAAACATACCAGAAAGTTTGAAGGTCAAATATATGATAATGAAAAGTAATATTTTAGGAGTTAAAAGAAGCGTAAGAGAAAAATCTCTCATCGTGGGATTTCAGTAAAGCAAACAAAATGTCTTTTTTTATTTGATTATAGGATCAAATATGGCTAATGAGCGTTTGAAGTGCAATCTTTTAATTTTGATGATCACCAGATGATAGAAATAAATTATATTAGTGTAAATATGTATTTTTTATTATGTCAGAAAGCATTTTGTTTTACTTCATTCCAAAAATTTATTTTTTTAAACCTTTTATTTTCAATATGCTCGCACCCCCTCGCAGGATTACCGCGCCCCCCTGGGGGGCGCGCCCCACAGTTTGAGAAACACTGCCTTAATAACATAATTGTTTTATCAATATTAAATACTTTCAAATACATGGATACTTTAAAAAAATTTTAATTATCGGACATTAATGGACATTTTACGCATTTGTTTTAAATAATTATTGCTCAAAAACATGTAGAAAATTAGGGGTGTTGCGTAGAGTCGATGTTGGCATAAAATAGAATAAATATGGTATATATACATAGAAAGAAAGAAATAGATAGATAGATATAACCATATAAAAATAATCTATCCATTAAATTTATTAATTAATATTCTATGAAAAAATAAATTGTTTAATTTATTTTCATTATAGTCTCTTAAAGCACTTATATAATGAATTTTTAAAAGCCTTTTCTTCCCATGCATATATAAAGAAAGATTTTAAATTAGTAATTTTTTTCTTATTGCTTGAGATTTTTGCTCGCTTTTCTTCATAAATATTTTGAGAATCTTACGTTTCAGCCCAAGTTACTTGACAAACTCGATTACGTTTATTTTCCAAAACAAAATAATAAATAAATGTTTCCCTACTCAAATTAAATAATAAATATATATTCTTAATTTAGAAAAAAACTTTTATTTTCATATGAAATAAATTTTGATTTGTAACATTTTGATTATATATTCGTGGAAAAAAAATAGGTATTCCAAAAAATATAAATATATTGTAAAATAATGCAAATTTAACTATACTTTATTCTACAGGTAACATATTTAACTGATAAAAGTTTCAAGAACACTGATTAATGTAAGCGCGAGAAGAGATCACTTAAATGTGAAATTAAGTTAGAATAATAAGTAGTGTAAACGACAGAAATCGACTGCAGTCTTAAAAGCATAAGAGCCTTTTTTCGTACAGTTTTCGGATGTAAGTTTATGTGATATAGCTCCACATTTGTTGCCTTTAGGTGGTGAACACAAAGATGATTAATGTTGGTTGTGGAAGACACCAAATTTGACATTCAATGATGTCCAGTTCGTGCTGAACCTTAAAAATGTCTGATAATCTATTAGGGAAAGGCAGTTCATCAACTGTGTATGGAGCATACCATATGAGGACATACGTTATACTGTTGGAAAACAACCCCTTATGGGTATTCATAATTGCCAATGAAACTAGTAGAATCCAGACTGACGTACAAGTTTGAAGTCACGAATGTGAAATATCCATGAAAATAAACATGATATCATATGAAATTTACTTCCCATACCATAACCCCATGTGTAGTATTACTATGCTACATAAAAGTTGGTTACTTGCGCTCTACTGGCATCCAACAACTACAAAAAAAAAAACCTCAACTAAAATGGAATTCATCAGATAACACAACAAATATCTAATACTTTCATCCAGTGAGCCACAACTTGCCACCAATGATGATGCAAACCGCATTGGCTTGGAGTCAGCAGAATGCACACTACAAGATGTCTTGTTCGGATCTGTCCATGAACTGACATATTTTTAAGAGTTCGTTGTGTTACTGTGCTTACTGTTACTGTGTACTCGTATTTCTTTTGCAGAAATAGTACAGTGTTCTACAACCATTTACGGAACACATTAGCCCTCCAACTCTATTGCACCACATGGCCTCACGAATCCCGTTATTTTTTAAACAAAATTTTCCTTTTATCAATGGTACCAACAAAGAATGCACAGTGGATAGATTCTCGCTAAACATTTCTGCAATATTGGCAAAGAAAAGCCACCTTCTTTTAGCTGTATTACATGACGTCGATTAAACTCATGTAATACAGCTAAATACGTCATAACATATCGATATGCAACGTTTATGAACTTGACAAAGCGTATTTAAAGCAAACCTTATTTGTCTGTTCATAGTTCAGGTTTTCCACTTGTCAGCGCCAAAATACTTATCAGATAGGGGATGGAGGATCTATTGCAGATCCATATCCCTGTGACGTGAAGAAACGTCTGTTCATAGTAGAGGTCTATTCGCACCTACCTTATGCTCCTAGCGGAAACCTTCTTGAAGCAATGTTACAATAAATCTACCAAATTTCTTTTACTTTCCGACACTCTGTCTGGGTGCTGTGGTATATATATATACCACATACACACACACACACACATATATATATATATATATATATATATATATATCATTTTTGCTATTTTTTCAGGCGAAATTGCATTAATTTATTTACTTATTATGCGCTTGATATGCTGCGTCTTTTTGGTTCAGTTTCTCAAAATATGATCTAAGCTGCTATAGAGGAGGTCATTCGCCCTTTATTGAAAATATTTTGTAATTTATTTTCCCTTTTGCATTCTGAGATAAAACTTTGCATCTTCAAGATAATCGCATCTTAAAGTTTCCTTTTGATTGGAATGTAAAATAAAAGATTCACTTTAAAAAAGGGTTTACAAGAATTATATATGCCTAAAAAATTACGTACTTACGAATTTCAAGGAGAAATATTCGTATCAACAAATTAAAAAGCATTGTAGAATTCTCGGGTATTGTATTTCGATCAAAGGTATTTTTAATATATTAAATTTTGAAGAGAACAAGTGTCTAGCAGAGAGTAAAAATGTGAAAATATGGAGATGAAGGCAACTATCAAGAAAATGACGTCTCTGATCAAAAAAAAAACTCCGCTGACTCAAAAGTTCATTGCATCGAAACCAGGAATGTCTTCCGGAATGGTAATTGAAATCATTCATAAGAATTTAAAGATAAAACAGATGTTTAAAACCAAATTTTGCTTCCTTTTATAAAATATATTGCTAAAACGCCTAGATGCTGAAAAATGAAAATTGGTGATAACAACTGATGAATTAAGGGTACATTTAAGTGATTGTAGCAAAAAAAAAAGATCAATTTTCTGTCGTTTAAAGGACGAGAATGACTGCACGAAATGACTTTGTCAGTCTACAGAAAAATTTCTAAATGGATTAATCACAGTTAAGGAATTGTGTTACAACAACAAATTAAAGAAAAAATCTCAAGTAAATTCAAAATCGATTCACTCTACTATTAGTAGAATATTTTAGAACCAATTTTTGAAGAAGAAATTCCGAATTTATATAGAAAGAACATTGATGAGTTTAAGTTTTATATGGAAAAATGCCTCTTGTCACATATCTAAGTCAACTACCGCTTATTTTCTGAAAGAAAAAATGAGAAACAGGTATAAAGTGTATCCCATTTGATTGAAAACATGTAAAATCACCTTACGCTTTTGCAATAGAATTTTGTTATTTAGGTTTACTAAAATGAGCCTTAAGAAAACGGCATGCTGGAACACTAAATGGACTTTGGAAAATGGTTCAGGAGGAATGGAGTAGAAGTTGCATGAAATAAGAAAAAGCTTACATTCACGAAAAGTTCGAGCTAGAGCTATTTTCAAGAATCATCGCTATCAGATAGAAAAGAATTTCCGCAAAAAATACATTATTCATAAAAATTAACTATCAAATTATTCGTTTTCATAATGTTTGTACAACTTTCTGCATACAAGTATCTGACTTTTTTAAATTTTTTTTTTATGTGTGTGTAACAAAGCAAGAGTTGATGATTTATAAAAAGCTTTTATGAAATAAGTCTGATAATAAAGCAAACATTTAATAATGATGACAAAGTGTCATTATTTTTTTTTTACAATAAATGACAACTTTTTTCAATATAAACGACAAAGAAAGAGGTGATCAAATGTGATACGTTATTAAAAAGTTCTTAAGAAATGCGTCTAATTATAATGTAAATATATTTAATAATAATTACCAGCATTTTATTTATTTTTAATGGCATTTTTTATCTCTAGGAACCCTGATGCGAAATTACATTTTTGGATATTCTTACATACATATTATTGTCTTATCCCAAATACAGAGTTTGCTATAAAGAATCATTGATGAAAAGTATAAAATCATTATAGCAAAAAACATGAAAGCTTCGATTATGTAATTTTCTTTAAAATTATAATGATAACCCTTAATAAAAGTATGTACTGCTATGGGTCAATGATTATCATCAATTTCAAAATATACTAATATATGATGATATATTGATTTTTGAGCAAAGGAAAAAAAAAATTCTCATTCTGATACTATTGCGTTTCAAAAAGTGAAAACATTGATTTATTCGATTCTTTTTTTAAAATTTATTTAATATTCTTAGAGATGTTATGCTATAGACGTTAATTTTACATTTCCAAACCCTTGTATAAAAAGGAAAACAAATAGCAAATGTTCAACGTATTGAACGTAATACGTGACATTATTAAAATAAATTTGTTACTTTAGGTAAAAAAGTGACCACGTTAGTACTATATATATGGATATA
>BMAV01012365.1:53958-71986 GCA_019973955.1 Trichonephila inaurata madagascariensis | reverse complement strand
TAAAATTAATATTTTGCATGTATTATTTTATTCAATTTTAGAAATTTGAAAACTTTATTCTTTACTTTTTAATACTTTAAAAAGTAAAGAATAAAGTTTTCAAATTTCTAAAATTGAATAAAATAATACATGCAAAATATTAATTTTATTATTTGCGCAAGATTAGCAGGGATAAATACAGTCTACACACTCGTCGACAAGAACTTGAGTTAGTTTACATAATGAAAAAGAATACTATGAATACCAAAAATATAAGCGCCATCTATTGGCATAAAAACAAATTCATATGCTAACCCTAACAGAGAGAAATTCATTATCTTCAAACATCTGAAATCAGTTTCTTTAATAGAAACTTTATGTGAAAAAATCACTAGTAACATAAAAAACAATAAAATGAAACACTATTTGTTTGAATTCGCTTTTTCTTTAAGAAATAGCTCCCGGCTGCTGGTGAATGAGGGAACAAAATCTGACCTGCCGAATCATGCGTTAGTCAGAATAACGGCGGATTGAACTGGTTTCGGTTGGTGTGAATGCGGGAAGCGAATCTTGGCTTATTTGAACGAGAAATTACGAAGTCGAATCCTGGTCAATCAGACAAGTTTGATGGTGAATGAATCGGAGTCGTTTGGTGTGAAGGGAGCCTAAATCGTTCTCATAACCTCAGTCCCCTTTTGGTCAATGACCTTGCACTTCCTGTGGGCAGAGGGACTGTCCATGAAAGCCTCCTCTGAAATTGGAGAATATTAGGACAGTGTTAACATCTTTATGACTTAACAGATAGCATCATAATTTATTGTGTGTGCGATTTGTATTTCTCTTTCTCCGTCTTTAGAGTATCCAGTCAGCGAGAGCGTTGTCAGATGCAGTCACAAGACTAAACACAAGATAAAGGGCAGAGTTTGCTCAATCGTTTGCAGATTAAAGTGATTTTGGTAAAAGTGGATTAAATCTAAAAAATTATTTAATAATAAAAAAAAACCCAAACTTATACTACAATGAATAAAACAAAAGATCAATTGAAGATAAACGTTGCATTTTTCAAGAAAAAATGAAATATTTTTGTGTCTAAAACAAGAATAAAATATTATGCCTGATTTGCAAAAACTCTATTTCAGTTTCTAAGGACTATTATCTTAAGAGGCACTATGACACAAATCATAAAACAAATTATGACCAATACGTTTCAAAATTTCCTTGAAGAAAAATTGGTGGAATTGAAATCATCTCTTCAAAAACAAAATGTATACACTAATTTTTCTCAAGTCAATATAGCTATTGCAAAAGTTAGTTATATGTTATCCCATTTAATAGCAAGCAAATCGAAACCCTTTACTGAAGGTGATATTATTAGTGAACGCTTAATCAAGGAGGCGGAAGTATTATGTCCAGCACAAATAAAAAAAAAATTTAAGTGTTAGTTTATGTCGAAATACTGTAGCTAGTAGGGTTGATGAAATAGCCGAAAATTTGAGAGATCAGCAATATCAACATTTCAAGCCTACTCGATTGCAATTGATGAAAGTATAGATATTCGAAATATCGCTCGGCTGGCCATTTTTATTCGCGGATGCGATGTTAATTTAAAAAAATAAATGAACTTTTGGAAGTCATTTCTATGCATAATACTACCACTGGAGCTGATATTTTGATGCACTTATGGAAGTCTTGCAACTGATGGCGCACCTGCCATGACCAGTATTACCAAAGGAGTTGTTGCAAAATTAAAAGAAACATGCAAACAGCACGGAAATAATAATTTGAACATTTTCTCATTCCATTATTCACCAACAAGTAATCTGCTCCAAAGTTTTAAATATCGGAAATGTTTTAAAAATAAATATGTAGCTGAAATGTCTTGTTAAAATTATAAAAATAAATCTTTGAAAACGAGTATTAAAAGTGCTGATTTTGTGAAGGAAAGGGGAAAATTTATAAAAACAGAAAAAACCTGTGCAACGCCGGGCCATGCAGCTAGTTATAAAAATAAATCTTGTTTTTTTAAATTGTCTGGCATAACTGTTTAAAATTAATTTTAAAAACAAAAAGAGTACAATGTTCAAAATTTTGTCCCTTTAAAAAGGGAGAGTAGTATTTCGCTTATCATATTAAAATTCAATTTTCCAGCTTTCTTTGTGTAGAATTATACAAAAAATAATACAGCAGCAGAATTAGCGAGGTATCCTTTATTTCTTACGACCAAAATAAAAAAAATGCAAAATTTGAAGCATATTAAAATTTTGGTAGCCTTAAATAATAATTTCTTATTATAACTTTTACTTTTGTTTTTTATATTAAAAAAACCCCTTGACATTGAGTCTAATAAATTCATAATATAATCATTCTACAAATCGTATTTTATTAATTTTTTGAATATTGAGAGCATGCGGCCCCCAACTTAATATAAAATAGGTCATGTGGCCCGCAATATCATATGAGTTTGACATGCCTGTTTTAGAAGGTAAATCCCTCTCCCCATAAGAAAGATCTTTATACGCCACTGTCTATGTGACACATATTTCACAAAGACTCATAGTTGTCTATATCCAATTGCTGAACTTGATATTAAGGATCCATGGCTTCTGAGTTGCTCAGTATGGAACAACTACAGTTTACTAGAGTAGAAAAATGTTATTTTCAGGACATGCTATTGACCTGTACTTTTTCTCTTGAAAACATACTTTGTAGTCTTGTTGTTGTTGCAAACCGTAGTTAGCAGTGGATTTGAGGCCATTAAAATAAAGTTTTTCAAATTTAAAAGAAATTTTACTTTTAATTTAAACAAAAATTATACAATGAAAATCATATACACAATCAGAGCAATGATTTACTGTAATATCAGAGGTATAACATGCACCTACACTTTCAAGCTGCAATTTTTAAGTATAAACTTAACTCGGTGGTACGACAGCCCAAGAGGGCCAAGGCCTACTGTGATCAACTCGGTATACGCGACTATCGACCCTGAGGTGTATGAGCAGATGTTCCGGTCAGGTGGACAGTCTGACACAAAACACTCCAGTGTTAAGTTCCCAAGCAAACTTGGTACTCATTTATCGACACACTGAAGGGATGAAAGGCCGAGTCAACCTTGCCCAGTCCAGGGTAATTTTTATGTATATTCACTGTATAACACGAAACCCCTTTTTTAAAAAGTAACCTGAAATGTACATGCACAATAAATACTCTTATGCTTTGAAGTAATTTATACAAGGTATTATTCCAAGCTTTAGAAAAAAGTAGTATACTTCTAGAACAACAACCCTTTAAGTTCACAAGGAATGTCATTTCTTTTAAATACGCAGCATTTTGATCTATGTAGAAGCCTAACTTTTTTCTATGCTCATCCTTTGATTTTTGAAGCTCTCATTTTTATACCCAACGTATAAAGTGCACTCATAAGTTTCAATTTTATTTTTTGTGCTAAGAGTACGCATTATACACCACATTTTATGGTAAGTCAAGAGAAAAAGAACTGCTGCTTGATGATAGGTTTCTGTTCAATACTAAGCAATGTTATTAAACATAAGAACTTTAGATGAATAATGTTGTCACTCCAAGGAAATCAAGGTTCTATAGTTAAGTGTCAAATAATCAATCAAGTCATCTAATTTGATGAGAATCCCATGTTTTACAGTTATTATTTAACCAAAGGTGGTATACATTTGAACCCTTCGACCTGTAAAATATTATTAACATACCATCTCTACTTGCATTCACATATTTAAAGAAAGTGATACATTACAGATGTTTTGTAGGCAAATAAATAATATAAAAGATTAATTTGTATGATGCAGCCTATAAGTAATTTGTGTGTTCTTTTTCAATATTTACACTTTTAAAATTTTGTTTACAGTTACTTTTATAGTAATGAAGAAAATGAAAAAAATAAACATAGAATGTAACATAAGCTGTTGGCACAATTAAGCTCTACAGCACGTCTGAAATTGATGCTACATATATATAAAAGGCTACCTTAATAAACATACTATTTTAACCCTTATTTCTATTAATTTAAAGTTTTTCACCATTATACAGGCAAATCTGCAGAAGTATGAAATATTTCCTCTTTGTTCATATAATCAGAATAATGTTCATGTGGTTTTTTTATATGATTTTAAAACTCTCTTAACTGATGCAGCAAATTTACATTTATGTTAAATACAACTGAAACAAGATAGTTTAAAAGATCCCAACACAAATTATGTTTTGAGTTCCAAAAAGTTGGTAAGTATTCTATTGTGATCACAAAATGAAATAAAAACATACATTACATTATTCTTATTCATAAAAAAAATAAACTATGACATAAAACACTTTCCTTAGAAATATATTGTGTGTGAGATGTTACATTTTAAATGAATCTTCAACCTGTTTTCATAAAAACACTCCAAAAATTAACATGTAAAAATATTAATTTAATATTTATTACAGAAGCTAATTGTAATGAATCTACATAAGATAAATAAAATTAATTTAAATACATAGAGTTTTAGATATCTAATAACATTCTATATAAAGAAAATATCTGAAGTAAAATAATAGTAACACCTTTTGGATTTTGTACTTTTGGATAAATAACATAAGCATGACTTTAACAATTTTGAACTGATCTATCTTAAAGAAATATCAGTCCAGTTACCCCCCAAACAGATTCTGAATGAAGCGAGAGATTAACATGCCCTTTTTCAGTCAACAAAGTTTTTGCAAATAACTTGGTTTTTGGACAATATGTGTTTTGAAGTCGATCTGTCAAATGTAACTTATAAACAGTTTTGGAATCCAGATGGCACGGTTGCCTCAGAAGAATTTGGGCTTCATATCGCTTTCTGTCATTCATTTGCAAACCTTCTTTCCAAGACGCAGAATATAAATTCATGGTAAAGCAATTAGTTGAAGAAGCTCCACAAACTTTTGTCATGGACAAATGTACGTGAGGTGGACATTCTGGTGTCACCACCATGAACTTCAAGCCGATCATGTATTGTGAAGTATCTAAAGAAAAACGAATACAGCTCAAAGAATCTCCAACACATTCCATAAACTCTTGATCTGTGTGAAAATTAAAGCTATCGGCAAATTGTAGTAAAGAATCAGGTACGCAATGTGCAATACGATTACGATTGTTTGGCTTTACACAGGACAATACAGCTGCTGGGAGGGCACTTTTTTCAGTATCAGACATATCATCAAAACAAACATATTTCAGAAAAGGTGTCAACTCTTGCAATTTATTTGCTTCATTTACTTCAAGTCCCATTCGACAACATTGCATAGGAGACCATCTTAAAAGGGCTTCAAACACCATAAGCTCACTGTTGATATTCAAGTCAGAACTTGTAATAATGTCCATTACAGAATCTTTTCCCAAAACCTCAAATGCCTTACTTTTTAAAATGATAAAGCCTGCATCCAAGATCAATTTAAGACATTTTTCTTTTAAAGTCAGAAGAGCGTACAGGCAAGCTTCATTATATATGTAACAAACATTGGAAATACTGATAACAGTTTCGAGAAACCTTCCACAAAATTGCACAAGAGGTTCTATTTGGTATTTATGTGCTGCACGCAGTAGTTCCAGACCATCATGCCAGTTTTGTAGATTAACCCGACCACGATAAATGTACCTGTAAAAAACAATACAAAATTTATGTTTCACTTTAAAAACTAACAAGAAACAAAAGTATATTTTTGAATATGTATAAAAAAGCTTTGTATTCAGCATAATATTTCATACTAAAAAAGACAATGCAATTTATGTATAGAAATTGGTAGGAACCAATCAGTATACAATATGTTCAAAATAACATAAATTAAGAACAGAATATTAGAAATAGATTCAATATAATCCACAGGCCCAGTACTTATATTTATCTGAAATAATGTAATATTTAACATAAAAATCAAGATACTACTGAACAGTTAACTCTTAAAAGTTAATTTATACATGATTAACATTTTTGAAAAATAATATATATATATATACATATACTAGCTGGTATACCCGTTCTTCGCACTGGTGAATTGAAAAATTAAACAATACAAACTGAAGGATAAAGATGTTTTTAATAAGTTAATTTTACGTGAATTGTGAATTTAACAAAAAAAAACATGTTCGCTAAATTTTAAGTCTTTAGATATAATAGCCGATTTTTTATTATTATTATTATTTATGACGCTATTATTATATGTAACTTTCTTGTGGGTCGATTTTTGAAAACACCTACCTGCTTAGCAAAAGTAACACATTGTTACAAATTTTGTGTATTAAACGCTTAAAATAGTGTAAATAATTTGTATTTGGAGGTGTAATACGTTAATAGTACTTTCTGATGCATTTATTTTATGTTAAATAGCTGTTACCAGCGACTTCGTCCACGTGGAATTTTAACAAAAATGTGTTTATTTACTTCGCAGAGTTTACGAAATGCCATTCTTCTATTTTGTAAATCTATGTTTCTTTTTTGTTTTATTTTTTTTTCTTTGCTTTTTGTTGAGCAAGGGGTGAAAGGGACGCAAGACATTTGACACTGTCGATGGGGTGAGGACTAAAATCATTAGGATCAAAATAGGTCTAAGTAGCATTAGGGTGAAACACGAACACAAACGAAGCCGCAGGGAAGGGGGCGAAAGGGACGCATGACCTTTGACAATGTAGTTAAGGACTGTAAAACCATTAGGATCAAAGGACATGAACGGGAAATGTCATGAGGGGCAGCAACCTAATCAAACAAAGTTTGATATAACTGCTGAAATCGTTAAGACAGAAGGCTCGTGAAATAAAATGATCCTTACTGAATAAAAATAATCCCTATTGAAATAAATAATCCCTGTTTGAATCGAATATTGCTCACTATTTCATTGGTTTTAATTTTATTTTCTCGGAACCCTAATTTTTTTTTTCTAAAATAAAAGTAGCCAAAGTTACTCCTTATAACATTAGCTATCTGCCAGTGAAAGTTCCATCAAAATTGGTCCAGCCGTTTCGGAGATTAGTTGGAACAAACAGACAGACAAAAATTTTAAAAATTGGTTTTTTCATATAAGTACCGTATATACTTTTAAATGCATTTAGTAAAAAGCTGTTAATTTCAAATTACAAACAGGCACTTCATTTTTATTTATATGTATAGATATATATTTGTTTCTATATCAAGTAAGAAAAAGATTAGTAGAAATCTAAAACCAACTATAGTTGTAATGAAATATTTTAAACTTGAGCATAAATTTTAATTGATCTGATTTATTGTAAATATTAAAATAATGTAGTATTATCTACATTTTACTCACTTTCTTGCAATACTAAAGTGAAATAAATTCTCATATAATAAGTAAAGTTATTGAATTTTTGTACATAATTGTTGAATACAACAATTTTCTTCTTAAAAAATTTTTGCTAATTAAATATATATAAACTTGAGTTAATCATTACCTGGGTTCATCCTCAGGTAATGATTAACTCAAAAAAATTTTTCACTTTGGGATGTATTACAAATAAAATATTACAAGAACTATATTTGAATGGGAGAGAGATATGTAACAGATTAAAAGAAAAAAAATAATAAAAACCTAGTTTGGGTTTTTGATGCTTTTGAGAAAGTAATTACTTAAGCATCATCTTATTCAAGTCATATTATTCATCCCTTTAAAAATATTTTTCAATAGCCACAACCAAAAATACAGTTTAGTTTTGCCTACTACAACAACTCATACGATTGTGAGGAATCAGTGATAAGAAATAAAAAGTAATTATTAAAATAGTTTGAGTCAAAAAATTTTGAGAGAGAATTGCTTCAACTAACTACTATTACAGAAGCTAAAGTATGCCTAAATAACAAAACATACATATTATTAAATCTGAAAATTTGATGTTTTTGATGAAACTGTTTTACCAATATACCTTAAAATCCAAAGTATAATGCACACTTTTAACACAAAAAATAAGATCAAAATTTACAGGTGCACGTTATACGCCAGGGATAAAAATGATAGCATCAAAAATAAAAAAAGAAATAAGCATAAAAAAATTTAGACTTCTACACAGTATGGAATATTGTTTATTTAAAAGAAATGGTATTCTTAATGAACTTAAACTGTTGTAGTTCTAGAAATATACTATTTTTTCAAAATCCTGGGATAATAAAAACTCCAATAAATGACTTCAAAACATAATAGTATTGTAGACATATATTTCAGATTCCTGCATAAAAAGGGGTGCTTTATATGGAAAATATACCTAAAAATAAAAAAATGCAGCTTGAAAGTATAGGTGGATGTTATATGTCTGATATTATGGTAATCAATTTATTTTGTATATTCTTTACAAAAACTAATACATCGTGTAGTCACACAATACGTCTTGAGCATTGTAATTATTCTTATATAATAAATGGTAAGAATAACATCTACAAATCTTTTTTCAAACAAAATAATAATAAATTTATATTAGTCATTTAAAAACATAAAATGTAAGATATACTGAAAAATCAAGAATAATTACAAGTATACTTTGAATTTAAACAAATCCAACTTACATGAGTAAGATGTTTATAAAATAAAATTAACAGACGAGAAAAAATAGTACCACAACTGAATAAATGCAAATGGCATTATTCATGAACATAATATTTTTAATGAAAATTTAAATTAAAGTGGTACTTAAAGGTATTTCTAAAAATTAACAACTCCTTGTGAGTTTTTTAAAACTAAATCTTGGACCAGTGATATTTGTGAGAAATTAACCTCTTTTAAAATAAACATTGCATATTTACATCAATTTAAAAGAAAAAAAAATACATCTTAAGAATCAATCAATTTTAAATACAGATATCCTGCAAGGAAAAAAATAATTTATTCATCCACAAATATTTTCATTACTGGTATATTCATTGCATAATATGGGTATTAATTTTTTGAAAAGATATATTCTTTTGAAATACAACTCATTAATTTTGTAATATATTATTATTTCCATATACTATTCATTTAAGAAATAATAAATACAAAATTGAGTACCGGGAATCAAGACTAATTTTCAGTCATGCACTCAAACAAAATTTTTTAGAGTTGAAAAATCCACAACAAAATATTATGGACTATACACAATAGAAACAATAATTTTCATCCACTAAATGTTATGAAATAATTTCAATATCTTCAATTTATTTGCATTCCAAAATATGTATTTTAGTGATAACTATTAAATTAAGAATGCTAAAAAAAAATTAGGGGAGCACATGGATTTAACAAAATTATGCAAGTATTTCTTTCGATAGCTGATGTAAAACAAAACATTCATAATTTAAAGTGTAGCAGAAAACAAAAGAAAGCTTCATAGGCAAATCAACATACATGACGTCAAAGTGAAAAGGAAAGATATAAGAGCAGAAATCATAGATGATTTCTGCTCTTATATTGAGCATGATTTCATAGATGTTTTTCATTGTCTCAGTGGTGAAATTCAGTGGCTGTTGTTTTGAGAAAAGGTGACTGGAAAATGCCCTCACAATGTGATCTACCAGAATCCTTGGCTTGGTGTATTATTGGGGGACTGGAATCCAGACAAACACTGTTGAAGTGGCAAGATATGTCATTGCAAGACTAAAATTGATTCCAAGAAACAGGGCTTCAACATTGGTTGTTAACAAGGTCATCCACATGTTACCACAGCAAATAATGACTGATATATCCTGTTAACAGCTTGTTCAAACAGAACAGCCAATTTAATGCAGATTCAAAGACAGTTTTTTTTTTCTCAAAATAGAGGAATTTGCAAAATAGAGCTTTGACTGTACATGCTGATAAAATTATTCCAAAACTAAAAATAAATCATGTTTTTTCTTTCAAATATAATTTGAAATCAGAAAATCTGTGATTTATATATATATATTATCTCTCCATTTTGTAATCATTTAATAAAACTCACGAAAACAAATGTATTGTAAAATTTACAATCCACAATTCAGAAAAGTGAACTGATTCAAATTATATAATAAACTGAGAACATATTAATAGTATTTTCTCATTTTATTACACTAAAATTTATCTAGAAAGAATCCTTTCACTTTGATGATTCAAAATATCTCAAAGTAAATAGTCTCTCCCTTTTACGATTTTATGCAAAAACAATTCTAAGTTATATTTATTAATAAATTACAAAATACAGGTACTTTTCTGTTTTGCCAGCCCAAGCAATGAAGTTGCTAAAAATGATACAACTCACGCCTAACAGAATATTCCTGATGGTAACCTTTTACCACCAAATTTTCACAATAAGACATGGTCTTTTCTTATCAGAAAAGTCCTCTTCATAATACACCAAAAAATGGATGGAAAACTAATGAGAACTAATATTCATTAATATTTTGTATGTGTATATTATGTGCTGTGGCCAATAATGCGAACTTGTCAAGATTTGAGACAGTAAAATGGAAAAGTACCCAAAAAACAAACACACATTATCAACATACATAAATACAACACAAATTTAAAAGTTACAAAGAAAATCACTTCAGAAAAACATATTTATCCACTTAAAACTGACCAAACAAAAATTCACCAACAAATTAGATTTCCTTAAGAAATTGGCTATAAAACTACAATCAAAAGGAATATATAAGGGAAAAAACAACACTCACTAAAGATACATGTAAAAAGATTTCTAAACTGTCAATTTATTCCCTCCATATATGTGTGTGTGTTTATAAAATCATTTACTTACCCAAGCAACAATTCAACAATCTTCGGTTTGATATCTTCAATAAGGATTGAACCCGTAGCTTTTTCGGAAAAATCACTTTCAAGCATTCTTCGAAAAACAGGACTCTGAGAGGATAATACTAAACTGTGGGCAGGAAAGCGCCATCGACTTTGAGAATTGATTTGAACAATTATTGTAACATTACTAAGTTCTTCACTTAGGAAAAGATGTTCTCCTGCTCCAGCATATGAGGTACTTTGTAACAATTGACTCATCTTTAAATATCTAGTCACAATAAATAAATAATTTATGAATAAGAATGATTGTATCAAAATAAGTTTTGAATCTTTTCATTAGATAGTCACAAAAACATTAAAGCATACTGGGAAGCAAGTTTTCAACTCATTTAAGAATTGCAACACTGCATATAAAATTATATTTAAGTTGAAATTTATTTTTTTATACATATATGACAATAATCAGAAATGCATGTCAAAAGAGCATAGAACATTTTTATAATAAAATCATACGTATCTTTTCTGTTTGTATTTTGCGTGATAATTTGTAATAGCAACATTTAATTAAAATATATAATTCAAAAAAATGTTAGAAGTATTTTCAAAATTCCTTTAATTCAGGAAGTCAAGAAAACCACAAGATTGCAAAGAATCACACACAACTATGATAACAAAAAGTTAAAGAAAATTTTAAAAATCTAATTCTTTAAAACTTCATGAAAATAAAACCTAAACAAAAAACCATGTGTTAACTTATCAATTCAAATAGTCATATGCTTATTTAAACATAGCAACGAACAACTAAATCCTCAAACATAATTTTATAAAATATTTATATATATAGCACACGATTTTCTACTTAGAAATACTCAACTTAAAATAAACCAGTTAATTTTACCTGCAGACCTTAACATATTCAGAAACTGAGATGTAGAAATATTTCGTTATTAACGAAGGATAATAATAGCTATAATCTGAATCTATTTTACAAATAAAGCTTTCCTATACAGAAAAACAAAATGAAAATTGTGATTAAAAGAGAAATTTGAAAAGCAGGACACATTTTTTCTTTTTCTTCTCTTCTGAAACATTACATTAACATCATTCAATCATTGGTTCAGTTCAGTTCAGTACAGTGGTTAACACTGTAAAAATGGAGACTTGGCCTTATGCTCCGATGTATTATGAATTAGATCTTAGCTTGAGTTGTAATGTACGGTTAGTGATTGCACTGTAAATTTGACTTTCGCCTTGTGTTTTATTTGAAATTGAAGAAAGTGGAGTATTCAATCATTGACGATATTGACAAGTAGAAAGAGAAACAGTTAAAGTCTGATTGAGATTACCTGTGTTTTCAAGTTTTATGTTTCTTCTCAGTTCATTAATATTAAAGAATTAGAATGAAGAAATTATTACATAAAACAAAATTATAAATTTAAATTAAAAATTAAGTATGATAATTGAATTTCTTAAAATCATGACATCACTGGTTACTTTTAAATAACTTCGAATTCAAAACGATTGTTTCGGAGTAAAAACTTGGTTAAAACTTATACTCTAGATTCAAGCATCATTAGCGAATTATTCTAAAGCAGACAGCATTGCTTTTATCTTAGCATGTTTGAATTATGGAATGAATTTTAAAATAAAGTGTTTGAATTGAAGAAAATTAAAGCCTGAGTTTGGAAGAAAGAATAAATTACTCAAAGCAACCACAGAAAGTGAACATCATAGGTTCAAATAAAATTATGTCATGTTTTCTTTTAAAATTTAAATAGTTTTGCTTTTAATGATTGCTGGGGAAGAGGTTTAAGAATGTTTAGAAATAATAGTGGATAAAACCGAAATTTCAACATTTTCAACCGTAACTGTCGGTATAAGAAACCAGAAGTGTTCGAAAGAATCTTATCGTGGAATATTATTGGTAACTAAGGCTTCTGAATGTAAACATTGCGAGCATTTAAAATTCTTCGTCATGCCAACTCATCAACTTAGTTATTTAAAACATCTTTTCATTTTTATATTAGTTTTATGTCTAAGCTGCGAATTAGTAACATGTTTAGGTGATATAATATATGCAATTAATGCTGGTGGAGAATCTCATGTAGATTCTGATGGTATACATTATCGAAGAGATCCATTGCATGGGAGGATTGGAACAGCATCGGACTATGGAAAACAATTAATAATTAGTAGAGTACCTAGAACTGATCAAGTACTTTACCAAACAGAACGATATCACCATGCAACATTTGGTTATGAGATTCCTGTGAATAAAGATGGAGATTATGTTCTAGTATTAAAATTTTGTGAAGTTTACTTTTCTTCTCCTGGAATGAAGGTAAAAATATTTATGACAGTGATTCTTTGCAACAAACTTATTCCTTCTCTTTAAACCATAAATATTTGTGATTAATAATTTTACTTTTAGTTACTAATAATTAAGTTTGTGTGTGGAATATGCTTTATAAAATAACTATATTTTTTAAATTTTAACTTTCAATTAAAAATTCGGCTCAAGTGTAGTATAAGGGGGGGGGGGCTTTTTGATTTGACGATTTTTCTTCAGATTTGGTGATTTTTATCTAAATGTCATGGTGAGATATCAAATTCATTTTAAAATAAATAATTCTGAAAAAAGTACCTTGGCGACCATTTTTAGTCCTCAAAAAAAGGACTGCGCCAAGTGGCCCCCCTATACTATACTTGAACCAAAAATTCTTAAGTAGTTAAGCTTGATATGACTAGACACTCCAGTTTTGTTCATTGTTGGTTAAATTGAGTATGCTATAATGAACTATGCAAGTTGTTGAAAATATTGTTATTACATGTTTAAATTATGTCATTCTATAGGTTATCGGAATTATTTGCAGATAATCTCATGATTTTGAGCTATGGTGAAGAAAAATTAGATGAATTAATACTTCATTCTGATTTCCATATCATTACCATTTAAGTATTTTAAAGCCAGATTTAATATGTAACAGTTTCTTTAATTCTGTCTGAATTTGAACATATATGATGAAGCTACATATTACTTCCTGAAGTTGATATTATGAAGGACATTTTTAAAATTGCTTAAATTTCATTTTTTTTTAAAGTAAAGTTTTTTCCTTTAATGCTATATTTAATTATATTTAAATGTCTGCTTTTTATTGCAATTTGCCTAAGAATTACTTTAAAGATTTTTAGAATATCAAAAATTTTGAAAAGCTATTTTTATATTTTTCTCTAGATAGATGCAAAGAAGTTATGTACTAATACATTAATGTCACCACAACAAAATTTAGGCCATACAAATCACATCAAGATATATCAGCTAAAGAGAACAACAAAATCAGATTTTTTTTGTGGAAAGGGACACAATTCACATAGTACAAGTTTGATTGCAGTGATGTTAATAGAGCACTTTTGAATTTTTGAATTCAGTTCTTAAATTTTCATTCATCTAAAATATTTGAGCTTTCATATAAATAACATGTATCAAAGCCTTTTTCAAATCAAATTGAATACTGTTTCATTTGTGTCATTTTCTGAATTAAAGTTTTTTTTAATCTGTTGATTGTATTTAGTATTGTAACCATTAGTTTCCAGGAGATAAATGTAAATATTGTAATTACCAGTTTCAAGAGTTGAATATTTTTGTTTTATCTAATTTAGAAATTTAATTTAGACCATATTGTTTTTTTTTATTTAATATCAATAGGAATATAGTGAATATAGACTTTGTGATTATATACACTTGTGATTGGTTAAACTAAACTTTTGGTTTCAAAGAAAAGTATAAATTATTGTATAATCTAGTTTCCATTCTAAAATTGTATTGGTTTAGACTAGGGGTTTCCAACCCTATGCCTGTGGGCACCATGGTGCACACCAATCATTTAATGTGTGCCTGTTGCCGTGCAATCACGATAAATATGTCTTAGTTTTCAATAAAATTCTATACTTACATATTATTGCAACAATCACCAATGTTCAAGATTACTCGCCAAGTTGTCAACCGTAATTTTGCATGTGTCATATGTGCTGAATTGACAATCATGTGCTTTATTTCATGTAGGGGAGACCTGTGTACCTAGGGCCACCCCATTTTATTTGAATAATATTTAGTTCTAAGCTTTATAACAGTTGGGTGAGTGATAACACCAATTCCTACTTTGGCATTCATTTTGAAATTTTGCAAAAGAAAGCTGTGGCAAGTTATAAATGAAAAATAGTTTTACATGGTCTAAAGTAAAATTTTGCAGAGTTTCATCTCTTTTTATTGTTGTACAAAGATAAGTCAAATATTTTTCTTTGAATTCTAGTACATAATTTTGTTTGTAACTTTAAGTACTAAATTAGATTTTAAATAAATCCCTTCTCCATCTGGGTTTTTCTGCAGAACACATTTTGTATGAAATTACCTAGACTTGTACCTAGGGCCACATGGTTGCCTTGTACCTAGGGCCGTGGCCCTAAGTACAATTGCAATTAATATTCTTTATTTTATTAAAACAAGTTTTTATAATATAAGGAGAAAAGTGGCCTTAATTATCTGAAGTATTTTGATTTAGTCAAGTTTTTTATTATAATTCGATGTTATTTAAATGAGAGGAGTGTATATTTTCTGAAACTTTCAATATGCTTGATTTATAAAAAATATGTTTGCTACCATTATTGTTATTATTCAGGATTATCATTTTGTTTACACAAACATAAGAATTCATTTAATAAAAAAATTCTTTATTATTATAAAAACAGAACCATAATTCTAAATAATTTCTAATAAGCATAATTCTCGAAGTAAATCCTACAGAGGTGGCCGAAAACCAGGGAGAGATAGAATCTTAACTGACACTCCAGAAAAGGAAGAAATCAAAAATATCATGCTATTAAAATTGCCAAAGAAAAGAAAAAGAAAACTTGTAAAAAAAACCCAAGTTTGAAATTAAGACAACTTAATACAAAGAATTATCAGATATTAGATTCTCATTACACTGATGATGCAAATTCTACAGGAGCTGATGTATGAAATACTATTGAAAAAGGAGGGATTTTTTTGTTTAACAAAAATACAAGGCAAAAAAACTGAACATTTTTATGTGGCAGAAATAATAGATGTTAAAGAACACTATAGTGTTAAATTTCTGAAGAATATTGCTCGTTCAAATGTTTCTTTATGACAAAGAAGAAACATTGTGACAACAAAAATATTGTGCTCAAATTGCCCAAACCATAATCTTTTGGTGCTTCAGAGCAACAATGTATGCAGCTCACTTTTGTAACCAGTTTTTTAAATTATAATGTAGAATGAAAATATGTGTAATTCGTGTATAATTTGGCGCATTGCAAATTAAATAGTTGCATGATAAATCATTATGTTAGCTAATATTAATTGTTTTATTAAATTCATGTGTGTATGTTTGTTTTCTATTGATTACAGAGCGAAACCTAAGTTTTAGGGAAAGGCCCTAGGTACAAAAGCTGCTGGCCATTTTTGAATTTTTTAAAAACCTTTCATTTCACAGAATTTATTATTTTAAGTACTTATATTAACTCCTATTGCATGTTAGTTAGTATAATGATGAAAGCATATCAGTTTCACATTTTTTAAAGAGGCCAGTGGCTCTGTTTTCGTGCATTGAAAAAAAGGAGCCCTAGGTACACAGGTCTCCCCTAATGTCGCTAATAGTTTGGGATAATACATAAGTACCTAAAATTTTATGTGAAGGTTTTCTCATTTTTAAAGAAATAGAAATTGCGTCAAACATAGATACCAACACTAGGCAAAATGCATCCAATCTCTTTTATTTTTCCCCTCATGCATTGACCAACTTCATTTCCCAAACCTAAAATCCAAAATGAAGTGAACTGGCTCCTCTTGAGAGCAGGGTTGCCAAATTGGGCAGAAGAAAATTTGCAATTTAATAGCTTTTAAACATGCAGTATTAAAATATAGGTATGTCCATACGAATAGAATAATACAACACAGAATCTCACCGCTGGTGTTTTTTATACATTATGTGCATGTATTATAAGCTTTATCCAAATGAGATTATATGAACATTAGAGTGCTGTTTTGGATGGATTTGAATAGAGATGTCGAATGTGTGTGTTCAACCATTACCTCTCAGAATCTCATGGTCCTTCACTCCGCTCCCACAGTCATTCACTTAGGGATGAGGCCTTCAAGGCTTTTTTAAAATCTGTTTTTTTAATTTTTATCTTAAATATATTTGATTAACGTCTGTATTGTGTACATATATTTTCATTACGCATCCACCTTGTCCCACTATATTCACTTGCCACCATTGTTGGTTTCGCTTGGAGCCCTCTCATTCTGGCTTGGAACTATTTTTTGTTTGTCACCAAGGGTGTGGACTCTCCTAGGATTTTACCAATAATTGATGCCTGCTGTCCTACAGATATCCTAGAATATGTTCTTGGGGACAAAAAAGTTGGGTTGGCCTAAATATCTTCAATAGATGTTCTTGGAAGTTTTGAGAGGACCACATGATACAAAAATTGTAGTTGAGGATATGTGTATGGAGTAAGGGTTCATTATAAAAAATTAATACAATAATGTAATAATAATAAAACAGTTTAATATCATGGTAAAGAGTCCAGAAATTCATTGTTAAAAGGTACTTATATATTCTAAAACTTTTTTTTTTGTTAAGGTAAACAATTTTTTCAAGGAAGAAATACTAAAATATTTCTTTATTGTTTTCTCTTCATCTTGTCTTGTAGAATGTGATCTTTGTTGAATAACATGGTCATCAGCAAAAGATAACTTGATATAGTAAAAAAATGATCTTTTTGTCAGACTCTCACAAAATTTTGAGCTAGATATTAATACACTGGTATGAAAACATTAGTCACAAGGATCTTATTAATAAGGCATAGCTATTTAATAGTTGTAGAAATTATTCATACTCTCATATTATCACAACAATTGCCAACGTTCAAGATAACTTGCCAAGTTGGCAACCCCAATTTCTTAAGTGTAATATGCCTTAATTTGGCAATCATGTGCTTCGATTCATATAATGTCACCAATAGGTTACAATAATATGCAAGTACCAATTAATTCTGTACATATTGTAGTACTTCATATCAGCATCACCGCTACGAAATTGGCAACATGTTTTATATGAAAATAAACCAATCAGTCAGATTTTGGTGGAAAATGGCACAATTCATGTGGTGTCAGTTTGGTTGCAGTGATGCTAATATGCAAGTACCTACATTGTTTTAAATAATATATGTGTATTGTGTAAATAAAAAATGTTTTTGTCATAAATTTTTTTTAATTTGTATTAAAAAA
>BMAV01012365.1:40292-51685 GCA_019973955.1 Trichonephila inaurata madagascariensis | reverse complement strand
AACATAGATACCAACACTAGGCAAAATGCATCCAATCTCTTTTATTTTTCCCCTCATGCATTGACCAACTTCATTTCCCAAACCTAAAATCCAAAATGAAGTGAACTGGCTCCTCTTGAGAGCAGGGTTGCCAAATTGGGCAGAAGAAAATTTGCAATTTAATAGCTTTTAAACATGCAGTATTAAAATATAGGTATGTCCATACGAATAGAATAATACAACACAGAATCTCACCGCTGGTGTTTTTTATACATTATGTGCATGTATTATAAGCTTTATCCAAATGAGATTATATGAACATTAGAGTGCTGTTTTGGATGGATTTGAATAGAGATGTCGAATGTGTGTGTTCAACCATTACCTCTCAGAATCTCATGGTCCTTCACTCCGCTCCCACAGTCATTCACTTAGGGATGAGGCCTTCAAGGCTTTTTTAAAATCTGTTTTTTTAATTTTTATCTTAAATATATTTGATTAACGTCTGTATTGTGTACATATATTTTCATTACGCATCCACCTTGTCCCACTATATTCACTTGCCACCATTGTTGGTTTCGCTTGGAGCCCTCTCATTCTGGCTTGGAACTATTTTTTGTTTGTCACCAAGGGTGTGGACTCTCCTAGGATTTTACCAATAATTGATGCCTGCTGTCCTACAGATATCCTAGAATATGTTCTTGGGGACAAAAAAGTTGGGTTGGCCTAAATATCTTCAATAGATGTTCTTGGAAGTTTTGAGAGGACCACATGATACAAAAATTGTAGTTGAGGATATGTGTATGGAGTAAGGGTTCATTATAAAAAATTAATACAATAATGTAATAATAATAAAACAGTTTAATATCATGGTAAAGAGTCCAGAAATTCATTGTTAAAAGGTACTTATATATTCTAAAACTTTTTTTTTTTGTTAAGGTAAACAATTTTTTCAAGGAAGAAATACTAAAATATTTCTTTATTGTTTTCTCTTCATCTTGTCTTGTAGAATGTGATCTTTGTTGAATAACATGGTCATCAGCAAAAGATAACGATATAGTAAAAAAATGATCTTTTTGTCAGACTCTCACAAAATTTTGAGCTAGATATTAATACACTGGTATGAAAACATTAGTCACAAGGATCTTATTAATAAGGCATAGCTATTTAATAGTTGTAGAAATTATTCATACTCTCATATTATCACAACAATTGCCAACGTTCAAGATAACTTGCCAAGTTGGCAACCCCAATTTCTTAAGTGTAATATGCCTTAATTTGGCAATCATGTGCTTCGATTCATATAATGTCACCAATAGGTTACAATAATATGCAAGTACCAATTAATTCTGTACATATTGTAGTACTTCATATCAGCATCACCGCTACGAAATTGGCAACATGTTTTATATGAAAATAAACCAATCAGTCAGATTTTGGTGGAAAATGGCACAATTCATGTGGTGTCAGTTTGGTTGCAGTGATGCTAATATGCAAGTACCTACATTGTTTTAAATAATATATGTGTATTGTGTAAATAAAAAATGTTTTTGTCATAAATTTTTTTTAATTTGTATTAAAAAAATTTTTTGTATTAGTTATTATTGCATATGCATTGGGAATGTGTGTGTGTGTGTGTCCACATATTAAAAGTTGGGACTCAGGGTGTGGGCAATTCAAAAATTTTTTAAAATGTAACTCTCTTGTTTTAGTGTGTGTGAAGGGGGATCTCCATTTTATAATTGTTTCATTCCTATCTTTTTAAGCATTTGTTTAAATGTTTCTTAATGTGTTTAAATTTTTTTTCATTAATTTTGTGAAGTTAATTTTATATTATACTCATATTATAGATTTGAGATTTTTTTAAAGTTTTTTTCAACTGATGTTAATTTTTAGGTCTTTGATGTTACTTTAAATGGTGTTCATACCATTGTGTCAGATTTGGATATATTTGCAAAAGTTGGGAAAGGTGTTGCGCATGACGAGCATATTCCATTCACTGTGAAAGGAAATAAATTAATTGTAAATGAAGAAGAATCAGAGCATGATGGAAAAATCAGAGTTGAATTTATAAAGGTAGTATTCTTCATTTGAAAATATGCCTTCTTTCTACATATAAGTAAGAAAAAGAAATAATTATGTGTGGTTTATAGTAAAAATATTTATCAAAACAATTTTTCCTTTAAAAAATTTTTGCTACTAGTTTCAAGTATTAAATTTCGAGTAATATATTGTATAGAAATAAAAAGTAATTAAAATGTCATTTGGTATTTCAGTTTTTTTTTTAATTTTAAAGTGATATAAATATCTTTGAAAAATTTTAACTGACTTAGAAAAGAGTTTGTCTCCTCAATGGGTCTCGAAGCATATTATGTTTGGAAGTATGCCTTTTTAATCATTAGGTTTGATTTTCAATGGCAAAATATATTTTAAAATATTTCTCTACTTTATAAAATTTTAATTGGATACTTAGAAAATGCATCTTTAATAGTATAACTGAAGAATATTTATAAAAACCATTTTCTTATTTCATTTTAGTTTTAACTGTAAATATCTTTTTCATTTCTTTTTATCAGAATCACTCAAAAAGTACTTTTATAATCAAAATTATATTCTTTAAAAATGGTTATCTTCAGAATTTTTTGCATATTTAGAAACATATGTCGCCCATCCGGTATAGTGGTTAGCAATGCTGACTGCTGTGCTGTAGGGCCTGGGTTTGAATCCTGGAGAAGACATTGATGTTTGTAAAGGCATAGTGCCTTTGGGGCATGGGGGTACTATAAATAGCCCTCGAGACGCAAGTCCTCTCATGTGGTTGGTGGAAGGGGAAGAGAGGTGGGAGGCACCTGACCACCCCCAGGTATCCTCCCTCAAAATTGGGGTAAAAACGAGCCAAATTGAACTGTCACTTGTATGGTGCTTAAAGCTACGGTTAATGACACACGTCACCTAGCCCTTTGCCATGATGAATTTCGTAGGTCTCGATCTGGCCTTTGTCAATCAGGTGGCATCAGTAACAACAACAACAACAGAAACACATAGCTTAAAGAAAAACAGTTTAAAGCAATTGTCTGTGACTTTTCAATTTTACTGGGGCTTTTTATAATAATTTGAGGGTGTGTTTTTACCTCTTATCTGCCAAGGAAAAGTTGCATGATTTGCTCCCTAGTGTCACTATTTTTCACACAGGCGTGCATAGTTTTTCAGTGTATTGGAGAAAAGAAAAGGAGTAAATCCTTCCCTAAAATAGGTAAATCCTTCACAAACAGTGTCAAGGTCATTGTATTGTATTCTGAAACCCTCAGAATAGTTTTATTGGAAAGCTATATATGCATGCCATGGGCTGTTAACACATTGGTGGCGCTAGGCATGTATATACACTTATGTCAGTTAAAGGGTTAATTTTTTTTGCATAATTTTTATTGTAATTTTGATATTTTTTGCTTAGTTAAGAAATTTATATAAACAATTATTTAAAATCTTCTGTATTTGCAAAAATTTGAACACAACCTAGTAAATATGCATAAAGCTATTAAAATGTACTTGTTTCCATTTATATTTAAGTTTTAAAAAACAAGATATAGTCTATTTATTGCATTTCACTTGTATAGCAAAAATTATATGGATCTCTCGAATCCATTGTGCTTGTGGATTCACTGGAGAGTTCTACCTCTAAAAATCCAGAACGTGATGAATATTGACTTTATGGAAGAATTAGAAAGAAATATCAGAAAAATTTCCAAACTGCGATACCATTCTCCACTTAACTTGAAGAGAATTTAAGTATCACAGCTGTGTGTGACTTACAGAGAAAGTTATGGGGCAGTAAAATAAAAAAAGAGAACTGACTTCAAAAATAGAATAATTTTATCTTATGCAGGTAATCAGCAATACTAAAAAGGGCATTGAGTAAAAAAAAAATAAACAGTGCCTGTATAAAAAATGTACTGAAAACATTGGATGTGCCCATCTTTTGTTGAAATTTTAGTAACACAGATTAGGAAATAAAAGAAAAAGTCAATCTGGAAATTCATTTGCTAAATGTATTAAATTAATTGAAAGCAGTGAAATTTTTGCTCTGTTTTTATGAGTATTTGAAGTGATAATGTTAATTTGTAAAACAAAAAATGTTAAAAAAGATTATTACAAAAAAATAATGAAAGTACTATAATGGCCATATTCTTAGAAAAACGACTTTTTTTTAAAGAACTGAATATTACTTGATCATGGTCTTGATAAGCAATCTTTTATGGCAATTTCAAGTACAATTTGTATCTAAGACATATGAGCAGGAAAAAATAGATTATGACATCATGTTTCTACCAAACAAAAAAAAAAGAATTTTCTCTCTGCGAAAATAAAACTTAGGAAAAAATATACTTCCTTAAGCCTTAAGAAAATCTAAAAAATCTTTTGTCAGTAAATTTAAAACTTAAGCCCACATCCCTTCCTTACGTAACCCGTGGGCCTTGTTAATAATACCCATTGTAATGTAAACATACTTGTTGAATCGCTGGATAACTTTTCCTCTAAAAATCCGAAACCTTATGGCCCTTTTATCAAAAAAGTTAAAGACTCCCAAAAGATTTCTTAGTCACATTACCAATCACCACTGATCTCTGCACAATAAGTGATAAATATCTTCCAAAATCTACCAAACAGAATAGCTTTAGTAAAGAACTCCATGAAAAACAATGCATTCAAAGCCCTTATATAAAATGCAATAGCTCAAACAACAAAAATTTTATTAAGTGAATCACTCAGTTCTTTCTTTAAGAATGGAAAAAAGTTATTATATAATAATCATACCAAACTAAACATAGATCCTAAATTTCTGGACTACTATTGATTAATTAGCCTTATAAGCTCTGTGGGACAAAATACTTTTACCTAGAATCACTGTGAAATACACATAATTATACAAACCTCCACAGCCAGTTTTGTACAGTAACTATAAAACGTCATTCACTCTACTATTGCAACTCCAAGACAAACTTTGCAGTTATATTTTTTTTACAAAAACTTTTTTCTCCACCGTTTTGCCTCAATTTAACACTCGTACCCTCCTTGCTATGTGCTGAAGTTTGAGATACAGATTGAAGGTTTATACAAGGTATCCCAAAACTCAACATCAAGCTGGAATAGAGTGAAAGGAGGGTCATATCAGTTCTGGGAAAAATAAAAAGTCAGTGATGACTACTATATTTTTGAAATGGAGGAAAATTGACACCCTCCATCATATTATTTACTATGACCACAAATTTCACTATTTTACAGTGATTTTTTCACTAACGTCATCTTGCATAACCATTCTTTTAATCACAGTTGCAAATCAAACAAAAATCTTTGCTGGCTTGGTTAATGTAGTTTTAGTTGGGTTTGAAAAAATGTCACCTAACTTTAATTCTTTATAAAAAAAATATTACATATTATCCTAAGCAAGTTATTTCAGAAGATGACCCATATAGTTCAGATTCCCAAATGGTACAACACATAATACTTTTCTATCAATAACAATTATTACCTTTTTTGAACAAAATGACTTCATTTACAAAAAAAACCCATCTTAAGTCTGTAACTCAAATCAAGCAAGAAATTTTTAAAATAAAACAGAAAACATTTTTTGTTATACTTTAAGGAATTAAAAGTGTTAGCTTTCTAATATCTTCTTTTAAATTAGTGTAAAATATAACAAAACTGTGCCAAAGGATTGCTGCAGCAATGGAAGAAGTAAATTTAGTTACTCATGACTCTTCAAGCAATCACTTTTAAAAAGATGTGCAACCTGCATTGGTGTAGAAGAATTATATAAGAAGGAAGATGTGATTATAAGGGCTGTTGAAAAAAGTTATCACATACATGCTTTCTGAGAGACATATTTTCATCAGAATTGAAAAACATTTGCATATATTTGATTAATTGTGCAGGCCATAGTATCCACTTTACCTTGTAATCCGAACACATTTTTAAGTTATTCTTGAAAGAAGATACATTTATTCATTTTGTTGGAAATAAATCTTCAACATTCTTTTGCCTCAATTTTCCATTTCACCTTGAATTTCCACTTGGCGAAATATAAGCAGATTGTGATGCTATATGGTCTGGGGCTTGTTTCCCTGGCATTCATTGGGTTCACTCATCACTGTGGAAGGCACAATGGATCAATACAAGTGCGCATCTGTCTTTGCGGACCATGTCCACCCCTATATGCGCATTGTTTTTCCTCAGGATGATCGCATTTACCAGAAGGACAATGTGAAGTGTCATACAACTGACAGTGTACGTGCATGGTTCAAAGAGCACCAGGATGAGTTTTGTGTTCTCCCCTGGCCAACAAACTTGCCTGATTTAAACCCAATCGAGAATCTGTAGGACCATCTTGATCTAGTTGTTCGCTCCATGGATCCTCACCTGCGTAATCTTGGGCAGCTGGCTATGGCATTGAAGGCATGGCTCAATATCCCAGTGAACACTTTCGGGAACCTAATTGATTCTCTTCCTCCACTTCTTGCAGCAGTCTGCTCTGTGAAAAGTGGTTATTCTGGCTTTTGATTAGTGATCACATTAGATGACTAGACTGTGTATAAATGTCTGTGATTTGCTTATTCAAGAGATTGAGGGATTATTATTATGATTGTTTCTTAAGATATTAGTATGATTGATTGTTGGATTAATATGTTTAGTTTGGGAATTTGTTTGTTTTAATGTTAATAAATTTAATGTTTAAAGTTTTTCAGACTTCACTTAATAATTATTGAGTATCACTGTGTAAATGATCATGTATTCATATCATTATAATTCGCACCACATTTAAGTATGTGGTAGGTATATAAGCTTGGTTTCCCCATCTTTTTAAGAGTTTTTGAAATTTCAGATTTTGCTGCTGGAAGGGAAAAATGCAAGATGAAAAATTGGATTTGTAATATACTGGGATCCATCTCTTTACAGGGTTTCTCTATTCAAGAAATAGGTTCAAAATGTTGAACTTCATTTGTAATTTAAGTAACAGTTGTTAGGCATTTTTTATCTACAAGTTCTTTGTTATATATGGTGTATATAAACTATCTGACTTGCATTTTTTACCTTTACGATTCTTGAAAGATGTCCTTTAATGTTTGTGACCATCTGCATACATTTTTTCCACCTTTTTTTTTCATTTTTATTCAATTTTATATTCTATGAAATATCAAGTATTTCAAGCAGTTGAGTTGAGCAAACAAAATGTTTTTGTGACGCCTTCATATTTAACTTCCTTAAGGTATGTGACTACCCAAAATTCGCCGTTTTGGTGAAAATTTTTGAAATTTCTGTTATGCTTTTATTTTATAGCCCATACATTTAAGATTCCAAAAGCACTCTATTTTTGTTCCTACGATATTTAGAAGCAAAGTTAATAATTAGTAAACCAGAAATGGAGTTTACAAAACCGGAAGTAGATCACTACACAAAATATTTTTAAGATATTGAATTGAAATTTTCAAAACACGTTTTATTTAGTTCTATCTGTGTTATAAATCAAAATCTAATCTCTGTGTATATATTTATGTACTTTATTATTATTTTTATGAAAAAAATTCATTAATTTTTTAAAAAATTGTGTTTTTGCATAAAATTTGGCATATTTAATAAACTTTCAAAAGTATTACAAATCTTTTAATTTCTAACACATATAAAGATGTTATTCACGTACTGTATAAATATTATTTGAATACATTTATTAGAAGTTTGTGTAACTGCAATTTTTGTATCAAAATTTTACTAAAAATGACAATTGTTATAGTCTATAAAACTCTCCAGAAAACAGCAAAAGGTTTAAAAAAAGTCCGAATTAGTTAAACATGAATCTAAAGAGATCTTGACCTATAAACATGGTGAGTTTAAAAAATGTACAATTAGTAGAAATTTTTTTATACTGTATTAAAATCTGTAAATGCATTTTCTGAGAAACTATGTTTTTCAATTTTTTGCTTCACAGTAAAGTTCATTACAGGTTTTCTTTTTAAGATATTGAATTGAAATTTTCTGAAAATGCTTTATTTAGTTTTATCTGCAGTCTATACTATTATCTAATCTATGTGTACATATTTATGTATTTTATTGCACTTTTTGTGAAAAAATAACATTAAGTTTTTGTAAAAAATTGAGTTCTTGCATAAAAAACGACATACTTCAAAAGTATTACAAATCTTATAGTTTTAAGTACAGATAATGATGTTATTTATGTACTGTATAAATATTATTCAAATATATTAAGAATTTTCAGTCCAAACCTTACCGTAACTGCAATTTTTAGCTAAAATTTCACTCAAAATTCCCAATATATCCAAAATTATTTTTAATTTTGTCGAAATTGTACTTGAATTCCTAGTTTTATGATCCATTTCAAATAAAGAAGTGCTTATTTAGTTGAAAATTTTTATATTTCAAAAAATTGCTCCGAAGTTAGTCACATACCCTTCCTTAAAACAAAAGATAATTTTTTTTCTGTTTTATTTGCATCAATTAATTCAATAAGTTAAATTCAATTAAATGGAACCTTTTTCACTATTGTTTAAGATGCGACCAAGGATATTTCTTTTTATGAAAAATTAGTATTTATGCTCATAACTATTTCAATAACAATTAAATACAAAGTACAGGTGCATAATTGTACAATATAGAATGCTTACTAAAATATACATTGAGATTGTTAATTTATCCTCAGATGTTGTTAATTTTTGTATAAAAAGTTAGAAATAAAGTGATATTTATGTGGAATTAAATTAGTTATTTAATAAATTTTGATTAGCTATTTACTGTGGAACTTTTCAAGCCAAGTAGAACCATTTGGTTAAAGAAGGCCTAGTGGTACATTGCATTGACTCAACCATCAAGAGCAATGAACATCTTTTCTGATAATGCAAAGCATGCATCTCCTGCATAGACCACCTTCTGTTTTGAAAGGGATATGGAAAGTTGAAGGATGCTATATCTCATTGATTTCTTTATCATCTGAACTTAAAATATTTTCCCCTTGAGCAAAATTTTGAATGTGGTCTTCATCAGCAACATCACTGTTCTTGGAAGCTGCTGAATCATCATCTGATGGCAATTCAAATATAACAAGAGCCTCTTAAATTGATAAATTCTTTATAGACATTGTTACAAGAATGTTCTCCAATTCTATTTTATGTTGATAATATATATTGATATTTTATGTTGATAAATCTATGTACAGTAATCTTATGAAATTAAAATGCTAAAAATATATATACATCTATAAGTAAAAAGTATTCTAGGTATTTATGTACCTCAATAAAATGCAAACATTTTCACGTAGCAAAAAAACTGTACTGAAGGATGTTCAAACCCAAACCTCTTATCACATGTATGACACAAGGTCACATGTTGTATCCCCTGTTGTAACATCACATATTGTAAACAAGGTTACATCACATGTTGTAAACAAGGTTAGTTTATATTTCCCACCCTCGACATTCTCACATGTTTCTAAGTGCTCTCTTGAATGGAGGAAGAGCGACAATTTCAAGGTCATTGCTCTGTTCTTTGTGGGCAGTGGATAGAACCTCTATCCACATACAAAAACCTAAATAAAACCTTTTTTTTTAATTGCACATTTGCTTAATTCATTCCGTTGACATAAAAGTATACATGAGACATGTCGAAATTTTATTTATAACAATCGAAATACAATTTGTAGGAATACACAGAGAAAAACTACTCATCAGAGAACACGAAATGCAAAAAAAAAGTATCATGCTGCCATCTGTATTGATTTTTATGCATTTTAGCTTCAATCAATATGTATGAATAGAATAAATATCCACTACCTGCTTACAAAAATAAATTTTGATATGTGGCTTGACCTATTAGCCACTCCCCACGAAAGGGTTAAGAGTGTTTGCAAACATAGAAATGGGACAGCATGTTTTTGTAAAACCTTTTCACAGGCCCATAATGTACAAGGCTTACTTCTTTACTAATAATATATAGCCTATTATTTTCATGATTTGAATTTGTTATCACACAGTTAAGGAATCTTTATCAAGAACTTCTACAGTAGTCATTTTTGCTGAAACAATTTTCATTGAGTCTGAAAATATTCAAATTGTTTCTTATCTAAGTACAAGCATTTTTATTGCAACTGTTCCTGGTGTTGATTGACATCAGTGAATGAATTCTCAAGACATGTAAAACTACTAGATTCTGAATAAGTAAAATTTCATGTAGCACATTTTCTTGATACCTGTTTTTCTTCAATCTGTGAGTTACTGTTTTGTTTGATCTGATTACAGGTCAAATAAAATTATTAGATATGAATCAATATCTGCAGAGTGGGATGAATGTTGTAATGGTCAATATTACAGTTACTTCAGTATTATTGCACATATCTTTTTCTCTCTTTCACTATTACATTTTGTAAACATAACACAATACAGAGGTAAAAACAACCATGAACAAAAAAGTAAAGATTCCTTATATTTTTATTTTATTAGTAAAATAAAATGAAAAATGCAAATAAGTAAATTTTTTGCAAAACATTTCTCTTCAAACCATCAGTGATTCATGGACCATTGGTTGAATACCATTGCTTTTATAAAATGGTGTTTCATAAAATTTGGAAACATATTTATAATAATTAAAAGTTTATATTATTTTACATTTTTAATGATATTTACATTAACTAAATAGTGCATTTTTTTATCGACTTTATCATTTTTAATTAATGTGCGATAAAAAATTTTAGGGTTACAGGGATAATCCGAAAGTCAATGCAATTTATGTAGCTCGAGGGTCAACAACTGGTAAGTAAATTTTTCATTAGCTGAAAATAACTGTTTTCTGAATTTATGGGGTGTTTCATCTTCAAATAAATATTTATTTTTGCATATGGTAGATGAATGGTAATTTTCATATAAAAATACCTAATAACAAACAAGTACTGAAATGATTGAAAATTTTTGTTAATAAATAAAATTGCAACCATATTTATTAATTTGTATTTAGAAGTGTTAAAGAAAAGTTGGCTAGGGTTCAAAAAGAAATGCTATCAAATACAATTGTTAAAAAAAAATTTAATAAGAAACCAAATTATTACTCTTGCAGTTTTTTTAAAAATATAAACATAGAAAAAGAACTTCTGTTTAAAAAATTTTAGATTTTATAAATTAATAAAAGCTTAATTAAATTAACTTTTTTTGTGATTTTTTCCCCTGAATCATTATCAAATGTTATTTTGAATTATTTGTAAGCAAACTTTACTTTTTTGATATAGTATATTAATCTGCAGAATATGTTACAAATTTACTTGTGCTGCACTCATTGAGAATTATGAAAATATATTACAAAAATGAAATTTTATAAGAAAAAAAATTTAATATCAATTATATTTTTCCTTTCTCTTTGCTTACATT
>BMAV01012365.1:25817-40192 GCA_019973955.1 Trichonephila inaurata madagascariensis | reverse complement strand
ATATTTCCTTATTATTTATAACCTCTGTTTCAACATTCGGCAATATTTTAAAATATATATGTAACCATACCAAAATCTTAGATATGCATACAGATGGACTTGTTTGCATGTTGATTTACATTCTCTTCACATTTACGTAACTATCGTTTCAGTTTGTTTATGTCTTAACAAATCATAGTATTACTATAGCTTAGTGGCTGATGGGAAATATAAGTAATGAATTTTATAAGAGAAACTCTGCATTATGTCTAGTTGTAGATATTTTTCTATAGTTTGATGGACTTAGTCATATTTCTTAAAAAATGCTTCTTGTTTAGTGATTATGAATAAAGCATAACACACACACATCTTTAAGCTGTGGTGATAATTAAAAATTCTTAAAATAAGTCAGAATCTCCAATAAACTGGCAAATTTTTGTAAGGGTCAAATAATTGGAAAGAAATTTTTCTGTAAAACAAATTGCTTAATATTTTTTGTGATTTTAAATTTTAATATAATTTTGAGATGCTGTACTCATATCATTTAATTTTTCAAAATTTATTTTCTTTACCTTCTTACATTATAATTGTAAGATTTCTTAGTTCCTTCTGGAAACAAAAGGGTTTTTGGATTCTTCTTGAAATACTACTTTAAAAATTCTGTCATGTAGAATATTTTTAATGAAAATTTTTTTTTAACTATTAATTTTTGTTGTGTTAATATAATCAGCCAGTTGTTGATGTATTGTGTCTGGAATGACTTATGGTTAAATATTTATTATAGTATATTATAAATTGTCAAAACTATGTATTGCCTTTTAATGAATTTAAATTGTCCCTTTTTGTGCAGGCAGATTATGAACTAACAAGGAACAGTTAAAACTTCCAACCAATAAAAAATAGATATTTGCATAAACATACATACATATAGAGATATATAGATTTCTTTTAGAACTAAGAAAGTTTGTCTTAAAGCTTTTAATATCTTTAATGTTGGAAAGTTATCTGAAAGTAGAAAAAGAAAAAATTAGAAATATCTGCATTTTTTGCTGGTAGCTTCAATTACAAAAAGATTATTTATTCATCTTTTTTATAACTATACAAATTTTTTGAATTAAATAGACAAATGTAAAAGATTCCTTTTAAGGTTTCGCTCTCTTAAGAGAGGACAAAAAATAAGAAGTGTAACATTTTAAGAATTTTATTTAAAATCTTTTTAAAAATATGATATAGGATTCCTAAAATTAAAAGCGGTCAACCCCCAATTTAATGAATTTCGTGATTTAATGAATTTTTCTCTTTTCCTGATGAAAATGAAGGCAAATAATCCTTATTTAATAAATTATAAACCCCAAATTAATTATTTCAGCTGTAGGAGAAGAAATTATTACTGTAAAATCCGGCGTATAACGCGCACTTTGAACACAAAAAATAAGATCGAAACTTAAGGGTGCACGTTATACACCAGGTATAAAAACAATAGCTTTAAAGATAACAAAAGAGATGAGCATAGAAAAAATTTACTTCTTTATGCATCGAAATACCGTTTGTTTTAAAGAAACGACTTACATTATGAACGAAAAGAGTTGTAGTTCTAGAAATATACTATTTTTTCAAAAGTCTGGAATAATACCTCGGATGAATTATTTCAAAACTAAGAGCGATGTATACTAATATTTCAGATTTCTTCGTTAAAAAGGGGGTGCGCGTTATACGGCGAATATACCAAAAAATTAAAAAATTCAGCTTGAAAGTATAGATGCGCGTTATACGCCGGATTTTACGGTAGTTTGTATTATAGAAAGAATTGAATTTTTTTTTCTCAAATGGCATATCCTTTTTGTACGAAACAGGAAGACTTTTCTTGTAAGCAGCAAATTTTAACAGGAAAAGGTGTAGACCTTTATTGGGCTTAACAGGTGCAGATGAGTCATGAGTGTAACTTATCGTGTGAGTCTTAAGTAGAACAGGAGACCTACCTAGTTCCACTACACAATGCAGGGGATATCTTTTCTTACCATTTGCTTTATTTTTTTAGAGAAATGATGTTAATTAATTCTATGTATGGTTTTTCAGAAAATTTTGATTTGTCAGAACCAATGAATGATTCTAATGCAGAAATTGATAATGAAACTCCTATCAAAACTGTTAACTTTTTTAATGTTTTACATTGTTTGGAAACTGGGAAAACATGCTGCTATGTTATGCAGGAAGATGTAAAAGATGCAGTATTTTCTACTCTGCATAAAGTCAAAAAAGAACTCTTTTGAGTCAAAAAGATTTCAGAAAAATATTATTCATTATTTTAAAATTTCGAATTAACTGGTGCATAGTAATTCACTAATAGTATTTTTAGCTGTTGAATAAGAAGTGTGTTATTCTAACTATGGATATTTTTTGCGTAGTTTCTTATAGAATTTCCAAAAGTTAAGTGCAAAGAATTTGTATTTTGTTTGGACCCGATATAATGAATAACCCCAAATTAATGAACAAAATGCCCAGTCATGATGAATTTATTGAATCAGGATTCAACTGTATAAGTATTTAACAATGTTCAAACAAAAATTGACGCTGTAATGTTTTTGCAAATGCCATACTTGTTTTTATATATAACAAATATTTTTATTCATGCAGATGTTCCCCAGCTTCCATCTTTAGCCTCTGATGAAAAAGACGAAGAAGAAGAAGAAGCAACTCAAGAAAAAAAAGCTTCGCCTATTCGTTATCCATCAGGTCCACGCATTCCTAATCCTTATGAAACAGAGGATTCGAGTACAATGCTGCCTATTTTTATAGCCATTGGTGCCTTTCTGCCTCTGCTGTTTTGTTTATGCAGATTGTGAGATATGGTAGCTTAGAATGTTGTTATATAATTGGATTATTTAATGTTTCAAAAAGACTCATCAGTATTTTCTTGTGCCATTACCTCATCGCATTTGAAAAATACTTATGATGATGATAATATGCACTATAATACATGCATGAGGCCAGACACCAGTGTTTCATCAGATTATTTTTAAAAACTGTTTATGGTAAAATATAATATATATTTTTAAATTTTATACTAAATTTTGTGTCATTTATGTTGAATATGAGATTATTTTATTTTCACCTGATATAAGATTTTACTTGTTCTAATTTTTATGTTCATGATATATATATATGTGTTATATATATATATATATATATTTATAAATTAATTACATATGCTCTCTTTTTTTTTTCAATTTTGTGAATATTTACACTTTTGGGTTACATTCTGAGATTTCATGCCATAAGTATCATCTATGCAATTCTGTGACCAAAACTGTTCTGATAAGTATTTAATGTAGCAATTTTTAAACTATTTATATTACATGAAATGTACATTGCTAATGCAATTTTATTTTTACTATTCTGAACATGTATTTTAAGAACTTGAGTGAGATAGTATGATATATAGGTATTACATCTCTGTATGCAGTACTGAGTAAAATTAAAATATTCAGTGTTAAGCATTTTTTTTTATATACATATATAAGTAGTCTGAATTTTTTTTACTGTTAATTTTCTATATATTTCATAAAACTATCATGCATAAATCATTTTTTAAAAAATTAAATATTTAGTGTAAATAAATAAGGTAAAAATTCAGAAGCTGATTTGATGTACTCATATTAAATTAAGCAATTGTATGTCATTGATAGGTATAGGATGTGATAAATTTATTAGATTATTACTGTTAGAAAAAAACATTAAAGACAAAAGTTGAACTTTTTTTAAGGAAAGACTGTGAATTTTTTTGTTATAATAAATTTTAAATATATTTTATTATTTAGTTTTAATTAATGCTTATTACATTCCCCCATCTTTAGTATTATGGATAATACTAAAAGAGGAGAATAACTCAAAGCTATGTTAAACTTAATACAGAAGTTCTTATATTAATATAATTTTTTTTTTTAAGTGATAACTTCTTTAGGCGCATTTTGCTGGAGAGTGAACTTGAATGATGTATTTTTTAAAAAGCCAAACATTGTTACGCTTGGGTATGTAATGCTCGTAACAATGGTAACAATACTACTGAGTCATTTGGTTTTAATGAGTCATGTATCGGAGAAAATTGTGCAGCAAAATGTAGAGCGGAAAAGGGACAAATAATTCTAATGGTTACTAATTATATTTCACCAAATCAAAATGTAGAGAAAATTATCGAATTCATTCACAAAAATTTAGTTGCCTATATTGAAGCCGGATCAACTCTTCTGAACAAATTGCTATTATTTTAAGTGGGGATTTTCGTGTAGACTTTTCAAAAGACAAATCAAAGCCTTTAGTAGATTTTTTAAAGTCAAACTTCAATTTAATTATGTCAAATGATCCAAATGAAAGCACAACAAAGTATGGAACAATGCTTGACGAAGTTTTCTTAGATATTTAAATAATTTTGAACTAAAGTTTTTATAACCTATTTCATTTACCTTAAACCTATTATTTTCTTCTTAGAATACAATTAATTCACAAATCTGATTGTATATTTTGCAAAAAATATTACTTTATGAGTACAGACATATGAATAAATAATTTCATATGACAATACTAATATCCCCTTGTTTTTTATTCACATAACTAATCCCTCATTACAAAATTTGAAGTTATCACTTCTATTGTGTGGTCATAAGCACACACTCTTATTTTTTTCTTTGCTGCAAAACTTGTTTTTATCTGTACAATTACATTTGATAGTTTTATATTCTTATATGCAATATTCATATTTTCTTCTGTTCTTTAGAATTAAGATTAAAATTTGTATTCATCTTTCTCTTCCTTCATTCATCTTAATAGTAAATATAATGCTTTGATTCTGATTTATGTGTTTGTTATTAAATGGTTGGAATTGGCCTAAATAAACATTTAGTATATACTGAAATTATGGAAAATTAATTTCTGTTTTCTCATTAAAGAGATGAATATTGATGCAAGATAAATTAGGAAAAACAATATTCAATCTTGAATGACTGGAAAAAATATTTTGTAGAATATGTGAAGTATTTCCTCTGAAATGTAAAATTATTGTTTGAAAATTTACATTAGCATATAATATTTGTTAATTCATATATTAAGGTGCTAACAGTGAATCTAATTAGATTTCAATTGATACACATTTTGAGTATAAGTTTAAACATTTTCCTAAGTTCAACTGAAATTTCAGTACAAAGTTTGAATTAAATTTTTAGTTAAAGTGAGTATTCCTTTCACTTGTGTTTTATAAATAAACTGAATGTACTAATAAACTGTTTCCTCTTTTGGATTTATTAAATTGCATCACTTGTTTGTGTGTAATAAGAAATAGTTCCTGAAAGAATATTTTTGCTTATATTTGAAATTATAAATAATGCAAAGCTTTAAAAAGTAGTTAAAAAATGACTCTGGAAAGCAAAAACTTTATTTGTATTACTGTAAAAAAATTATTCCTATAAGAAGAAAAAATGTTTAAAAAGCTCATGTTGATTTCTTCACCTTTTATAAGATCAAAACTGTTGCCCATTTCTTGCGCTGTTAGTGTATCATAGCTGAATAGCTAAAGCAGAGTGAACAAAGGTAACTGTTTTATCAGTCATCTACATTTTTTCACCTTACAGTGAAAGACAATAAAATTTGGATCGCTAATACAATCTTTGCTTGTTTTTTAAATATAAATGCATGATATCATTACATTTTTTAAAATCTCCTTTCAAAACTTGGACTTTTGTTATAAAATTTTTCTATTAGTTTGATTTCAGTTGAATAATGTTTAAAATTTATTAGTAACTCTAATAAATATTTCAAATCAAATCATATCTTTAAAAGTAATAGCTTTGCCTTTAATCAAAGATTTATATTAAATTATGAATTCATTAAAGTTAAAGATTTTACTAATAATGTAAGTTTATTTTTTATTAATTTACTGCATAATTCATTAAGCTGAATTCTGACTGATCCCTTCATATAAAAGTAATAAAAGGCACCTGAATTACCTTGGTCAAAGTGAAGAATATATTTCATCCTAACAAAAGATAATTGAATTTTCAACCAATAAATATTCTTAAAGGCCTTTTAGATAAATCACCTATATATTTGAAAATAATTATACAATATTGATGCTTAAGAAATTTTTCATAAAAAATTTTATCAAAAATTTGTTTTAGGAATTTTAAGAATCTAAATAGTTTTTAGATATACATATAACTCATTTTTTTTTATACAAAAAATATTTGTTCATCTAAATAAAAGGCCCTTTTTAGTTATTCTGTTTATTGTATTGAGAGATATTTTAAAAGATGCAAATTTTGAATTTAAAAAATAAATTGATGAAACTTTATTCTAAGGAGAAAGAAAAACCTGCAATTTTTTTTACTGAAAATTGACTTTTCAATTTTTATAGAATGTCTTTAGAAGAATATGAGACGTTAATGTTCATTAACAAAGAAGATTGTTTGATAAAATTATGCAACTAACTTTTCAGAGGATTGTGTGCAATTTAAGTCTCTAAAGGAGACTCATTTTTCCATTAAGGCACTTTTGATGGAAGAGTGTGTTACAATTCAATGTGTTTTAAATGGAAATTAAAACACATTGAATTGTATTATTTTTTTAAAAAAATATTTATTTGAATATTTTATATGTGTAATACAAATTGTATCTGCTGTGTCCCACAAAGTTTAAATAGCATTAATAACATTCTATTTAATGTTAATTAATTTTAACGATTTAATTAAAAACTATAGTTGTGAATAAATTGCTCCTGGAATAATTTATATGCATGAATTCCTATGTGATAAAATTTGTGAAATTAAACTGTGTTTTATTGCCACTTTTCTTTCTATTGTGTTTGAAACTGATATAATTCTTTTGTTGATTTCAAATTATTAAGAATATGAGCTTTCTTGTTTTGTCACATATCACCCACTAAATTAAGATGTTTTATAAATATTTATCTCAGTATTATTTGAATTTATTTATTGGATTTGTCTTTCAACTTTCTTCATTCCATGTTGTAATTTTTCTTAATTTCAATTCAAAGCATTGAAAAAAAATTTTTTTTAGTACTTATATAACGTTAATTCCTTCAGCTAATAAATTTTGTAAAAAGCTGAAGAAAATGTATTCAATTCTTTACCTGAAATTGCTGCTTTAAATTGTATATATAGTTTAATTTCTATCTGAAAAAAAAAGTGTTAAAGAGTGTAAATTTTAATTCTTCAAAATTCAGTTGATGAATTTCTAGTTAATGACTGAAAAGTCGAGTACTTTCAATACATCTGTTAAGTACTCATATATCTATTTGAGTAACATTTTTATATCATTAGCCAAATAATAAAGAACCTTAATTCCTTGGGATTCAGAAATTAATATACTACTTTTATCAAAAAAGAAAAATTACTGAAATATTTTGTTGCATTTATTCTAAAAGGGATAATTGTTTGCATCTTTATTGATACTTAATTTTGTTTCATGTTTGAAACATACTTAAGTATGTTTCAAACTTGCGTTAGAATATCAAGTTAGTATCATTATAAATAGCATTAAAATTGTTCACTTTCATGCACATTTTGTTTGATAATGAGCCATTAGTATACAAATGTAATTATCTGAATTAAAAAAATGTTATATATATATATTTAAGCAAAAAGAATGAAAGAACTCGAGAATAATGGTCGTGAATTTTTATTTTTCTGATTTTCAGTGTATCAAAAGAATGTATTCATTTCAGTTTAAAAATTATATTATCTTTGTGTTTTTTATGTTGAATTTTGATTTCTACAATCTTTCTTTCAAAAAGAGATTAGATAAAAAAAAATTCTCTTGTAGATATTAGTGCATTATTGTTTATTTATTTCCATTTCATGATATATTTAATAAATTCTTAACTGATTTATTTGAAAATACATAACTTTTTTTGAAAAATTTTTAAGCTTTGTTGAAGTAAATGTTCTTCTTTTAACTATGCATGTATTTGTGTTTAATTGTGGGAAAATGGTGTCTTTCAAAATATTTTTTGTCTTTCAAGTAGATTAAGTTAAATTTTTTTTTAAAAAAAAATATTTGTTAGTTTTTGTGTGAGAGAGTCTGTAAAAATTATTAGTTTTATTATTTGGAAATAAAATAATATATTGAAATCCTGTTTTAAAAAGTGGTCTAGTCAGAATCTGATATCAAAACTTTATTATTTTTGTTTTCAATAAAATGTCTTGAAATTCTTATTTTGTGTGTGATTATCTCTTTTAAGAAAATTAATTTGCATTCATCTAATATATTATACATTTCAAAATTGAAAAGCATTTGAATTCTATGATTTCCGATATTCTTATTTGTTCTAACAAGACATGCTGAGTTGTTACTTTTTTAAAGTAATAGGTATTGTTAACTAATTACTTTACAAAATATATATGTTCCTTCATTTTTGTATTGTTTTTCAAACATACTTCATTAGATTTGGGTTGTGTTTCTTACTCTCTTATTAATTAATCCAAGAAGGCTCAACTAATCTTAAAACTATTAACTGCTTTTCAATGAATAATTTATCAACAAATATACACGTGTACAAATTCATTATCATAAGGTAAGAAGAATGTAACAAAAAAAAGTTAAATTCAATGCATCGGAACTGAAGGCAAATTTTAATGAAAACATATAAAAAAACACAAATGATTTAGTATATTATGTGATTATATTGCCATTTCAATTCATAAGTAAGTTTCGAAACCAAGCGTTAAGTTTTCATGTAAATAATGAAAATATCAAACCAAATAAAAGGTAGATACAATTACATATATTTAAGAATAATAAGCAAAAGACACATTTTAATATACTAGAACAAGATTTAATAATCAAATGAGATCAGGTAATACAAAGGAAAGTAAAACTGTGACACAATTTTGTAAATTAGAATAAATTAAATTAAGGTAAATGGGCTGTTATAAAACGATTATAAAAATGAGAGAAATAAAAAAGGAAGTGGATTTGAAGCTTATTCTGAAGAAAGTAAGTTTATGACAAATTAATTAAAAATACAAGAGCTCTAAAGTAAAGATCCTTCTCAATTTTGCAATTATTAAATTCAGTTGGTGTATCTTTGAAACCATAGTGGACAGAGAGTAAGAAAGTTCACATAAAAATTAAGAATATAATGTAAATATATTACACTGCAGGGCCATTAAAATTGCAACATCAGGAAGGAATATGATCTAAAGAACTTATAAATAACATGAAAGGAAGATGAGAATCGGATATGCAAATGATTCGTATTTCAACGCATTTTGACGATGCAGAAGGGAGAAACGACATCTGAAGCACTGTGTAAAAGAAAAACTGTGTGGTGAATTTCTTATTAGGAAACACTTTGTAAGATTGGAGTTTGCTGAGAATATGTTATGCCTAGAATAAGAAAAAATGCTTATACCAACGAGTATTGGAGTTCGATAGAGGCAGAATTGTTACTTATCGAGAGTATGGATTATCGTTCCATGATGTCACACTGATCAAAATCCAACCACTGTCATGCGATTATGGAATCAATGGGTTGCTGAGGGTCATACTGAACTGTATGCAGGATCTCCACATCCTCCCATGACTAACACCTGAAAGAACAGACATATTGTGAGGTCGTCCTTGCAAAACCGTTCAACCACATCACGAACCATTAGTCAGGAAATTGGCATGTTTGCAGCCAAGGCCGGATCTACGAGGGCTATTTTTTAAGTAAGGTCCGCTGGTGCGTATAGTTCGCGCGTACGACGCAACGAGTCCCTGCGTCACTGACCAGCATTCTTTTGCGAAACCACTCGCGCCATTTCCAGTTCTTTAGCAGTCGTGAAAGCTTCGATGTGCATCTTTAAAATGTTTAAAGTGATTGAATCGCTCGCCAAGTGTGAGATACGGTCTGTTATTTGTTTTTTGACTGCGAGAAACATGTCGGCTGCAGACATTCATCGCCAAATAACAGGAGTTCATGGCACTGAAGCAATGAGTGACAGCAAAGTTCGAAAATGGGTCAGGAAGTTTAAAGATGAACGAACAAATGTCCTTGACGAAGAACGCTCAGGACGGCCCTTTGTAATCACGGATGATTTGATGCAAGCAGTTGAAACAAAAATTCGTGAGAATATGAGATTCCCGATAACCCTCTTTCATTGGAATTTCCCAACGTTTCTCGGTCGGTGGTGTACAAAATTGTGACTGAAGACCTTAACTTTAAGAAATTGTGTTCTCGGTGGATATTCAGACTCCTCATAGCGGAACACAAAGAGAAGAGGTTTTTCAGTTCATTGGACTTTTCGATTCGTTATGAGGAAGAAAGGGATGACATGCAGAGTCGAACTGTTACTGGAGATGAAACATGGGTTTCTCATATTACCCCGGAATCAAAGTAACAGTCGATGGAATGGCGACACACGTTCTCTCCCTTCAAGGTCAAAGTCAAACAAACGCTGTCAAAGCACAAGATTATGGCAATAGTGTACGGGGACCGGCACGGTGTTTTGCTGGTGGACTTTATGCCGCAAGGAACATCGATCAACTCAAGTGCCTACTGCACAACTCTACAGAAGCTCCGAGGAGCATTGCAAAACAAACGGCGTGGCACGCTGTCAAAAGGGTACTGCAATGCCTCACACTTCTCAAAAGACTCTGGACTTAATCGAATCTTTTGGTTGGGAGGTTTTGGACCATATACCATACATCCCCGACCTTTCTCCCAGTGATTTTCACCTTTTCCGGTACCTCAAACACAGTCTTAGCGGGAAGCGTTTCAGTGACAACGAAGTGAAAGCGGCCGAGAACTCTTGGTTGTCCAACCAGGTGGCAGACTTCCTTGAAGAGGGTTTTCAAAACTTAGTTCTCAGGTATGACAAGTGCATTAGCGAACTCGGCAACTGTGTAGAAAAATAGGTAAAAGTATGTACAATCTTAAAATAAAGGTTTTTTTGAAACAAAATATTGTCGTTATTTTTTTAAAAACAAACAGACCTTGCTTAAAAAATGGCCCTCGTACGTATGAGCTTAATGGGCTGCAGCCCAGGTCCCCCGTTGAAAATAATAAACAGAAAAAGATGCTTACAATCAAAGTAGTAATAAACCAGTAAAAAATACAAATCAAAAATAAAACACCTGAAATACCATATCAAATTTATTTTTATTTTCGAGAGCAAGAGCAATTTACTTTTGTTCTGCCACCGAATACGCGGAAATTGATAATTAATAAACATATCATAGAGCGGCACTGACAAGCATTAAGTATTTATACAAGCGTAGTGACACTATTTCTGTGGCCATTTATTTTTGTGCAATAATAATTCTAAGTCACAATATTATACTGATTTGTTGCTTCCTATGCATAATACATGAAAATAAAAAATAATTAGATACTTGTTTATTCAAGTTTCAAACACAAAATAAGTAACAATACACATTTCTAAATTATTTAAGTAGGAAGATTTTAAATTTATGATTAAGTTACCAGAGCAACTAAGAAAAGATGCAGAATATTTCTACAATGCCTTCAAACGTTTTATTGAGGTAGTAAAGTATTTGGCTGCGAGAGGTTTAGCATTTAGAGGTACCGAGGAAGTTTTAGGTTCTCCTCATAATGGTAATTTTATGGGTGCCCTGAAACTGCTAGCAGAGTTCGACCTATTCATTCGTGAACATATTGAACAGCGAGAATTTCGCTCAAAATCATTAATATAAAAAACAATATTTGAGTAAGTAATTGAGATCATGGGCAAGGACAAATAATTAAAACAATTACAACTCAAATAAATAACGATAACACAAAGTACTATTCAATGGGCTTGATTCATGAATTCACATGATAAAAACAAACACGTGTTTTCCATTGAATTCAAAACAAACATTAAACTAATTGTACTTGTTGTTCTATTTGTAAAACTCAGATAAAATTTCAAATTTTATATTTGGTTAAAAAATTTCTTCAAAAAGATTTTTTTTAAATTAAAAAAAGTCGTATTTTATGCTTATACTTTTAAATAAAATGCATTTTGTATACATATGTACTTTTTAAGAGAAAAGTTTCTGCAAAGAACAAAACTTGGCAACACCGGAGAGCGTGAACTGATTAGTTGGAAACACAAGATATAGTTTTTTTCGTGTGACTATGACGTCACATGAGTTTTTGAATTGATTGGCTAGAATCACGTGGCTTTCACTATCATGTGACTATGACGTCACATGAATCAACCTCATTGTGATGGATTCAACACCAGATTTGTCCCACAATGACCAACTTGCTATTATACTACGATATTGTTTTCGGGGAAAAGTGTAGGAAATATGTGTCTCATTAATTATGATTAGTTGTCACCCTGGATTATGCTTATTTAATTTTCTACAAGAATTTTTTTAGTAACAAATGAACTGTTATTGGATAATTATAGGGGACGGTCGTTTGACAACACTACCAATACGCCCGGTCGATATAATGGCGTGTAAGCTCTTCTAAAAGAAAAAATAAGTAAATTCTCTCTCGCGGGGCGTGCTAATTATTCGCCGTATGCTGCACATTCACTTACTATGGTTGGTGCTGAATCAGTCAAGGTTGCAACTGAAATCTTGAACTGGTTTAGTGCAGCAAATATATGTTTTCTTTTCTGCTTCGACCCATAGGTGGGATCTTCTAAATCGTGAAATTAAACTGAAATTAACCTTGAAAAGTTTGAGTCAGACCAGATGGTCTTGTCACTACGATGCAGTTGAAGCCTTAAAAGATAATAAAGTAGAAGTAATATCATGATAGATAAAAGTAATATCATGAATATTCTTAAGACATTTAGTGGCAATGAAAATGAAAAAATTGATTTTCAAAAAGAGGCAGTAAATTTATTTAAGAAATTAACAAAACTCTACACTGTAATTTTAATTATATTTTGGGAAGAGATTTTACAAAGATTTAATTCCTTTAACAACAAATTACAGACTCCTGGTTTGAACATCTGTGAAAGGAATAAAGCTGAATTCACACCAAGGCGTACAAACGTCGAGTGTCAAGCGTCTAGCCAATCAGAGACTTCATTTCGCCCGAGATGAAGTCTCTGATTGGCTAGACGCTTGACACCCGACGTTTGTACGCCTTGGTGTGAATTCAGCTTAAGTTGATTATGTCATTAAAAACGTTCATAAGCAATATACGACATGAATCAGATCAAAAACTAAAGGAGCATCAAGACGCAGCCCCAAAAAATTTAGTGTAGAGACAGAATATATAGCGATGTGAATAAGAGACGGGTTATTTCAAAATTTGTGTATAAATCCACTGAAAAGTCTGTGTATGAGACAGAAAAATTCAAAAGAGACACGCTTATTGTTGCGTTAGATGAGCTAACCTTTAATTTAAATAGAAGAAGTCAAGTATATGCAAAATATAGAAATTTAAATTTTTGATGGATTTGCAAGATCAAAGGAAGGAGAACGCTGACCTGGAGAGTGTACGCGAGCCAATATTGATTACTATTCAGATGACGCAGATCAACATTTAGTAAATGAAGGTATTTAATTCTAAACTTATCTAAAACAAACTGAGCTAGAGTCCTATACTTGTAGTGATGTGTTCAATTTAATTTTTGAAAAGAAACTTGTTGACGCTTTTCCGTATTTGTGTACCAGTTTAAAGATTTTTCTAACGCTCCCTATTACTAGCTGTGAAGCGAAGCGTGTGTTCTCTACTTGGGTTGATTTATTGATTGATTGAATATTAACGTCGCACTGTTCAGCTACACGAGGGCTTTTGGCGACGGACCACGTAATTTTGAACCATGGTCAAGTGACATGGACGACACCTGAGCTGGCACCCCCCTCTCCTACCACACCACACCAACGGGAGGACTTTCTCTACTTGAGACAGCAATGACAAATACTAGGCTTAATTATTTATCACTTCTTCTAATACCATAACCAAAGATTTAAAATGTGACGAGCAAATAAAAGAATTTGCAACACAAAAGTGTAAAAAAAAGACTTTTTTTGTAAATTATGTTATTGTTTATGACGTATTTAAATTGTTTGAAATAAAAACAAGTAATATATATATAAAAAAATTTAAATCAATTTCTATTTCGAATGGATGAATAGAACGTATTTTATTAACGATTGAAAACTATAATAGGATATATATATAAACAAATATCAGTGGCGTAGTATGCGCTTTCATGCCTGGGGCTGACAGGAAATTTGCCGCCTCTCTATTTTGATTATTATTCAAAAAAATTAGTAAAAGTTAAAAAAAGAAGGAGCTTTAAATTTTTTTATTGATTTAAAATGCACTTTTCGTGTTTTTTTCATAGAAAAGTCTTTTATACAATTGTCAATATCAATATGTATGTCATGTTCAATTGCCAGAATGGCTAAATTTGTTAGCCATAACG
>BMAV01012363.1:0-17243 GCA_019973955.1 Trichonephila inaurata madagascariensis | reverse complement strand
TCCCGCCCATCAAATATTTCCCTAATGGTTGACAATGGTATGTCCCTTTGGTTTAAAGGGGAGGTGTCGTTTTTCTAGGAAAAGCCGTCGATCAACACTTTTTCTTTTTACACTGAACTTTCTTAAATTGCCATTCTGCTAACTAAAACTTCTCCCTTTTTTAAAGGTTATCTTATTTGATCTATGCTTCGTTTCATTCTTGGTTTTGGGGTTGGAAAAGATTTGCCATTAATCGTCGCCGTCAAAGAACACAGAGGTTATGTTAGAGGAAGAACGCGTGAGATGTCACAACGTCTTTACAGCACTGCCTTTGGTCATCGAATAGATCTCTTTTGGAACAAACTTCACATAAATCTTCTTCATATATAATTAGTCAGTTAAAACGCGTCGAACAGCTTCCCTATCCAAATTAACCCACTCCGTCGCTACACGAACTCTTAATCTTCGGTTACCCCGTATCACATCGTGAACTTAGAAAACGTGTTGATTCGCTATTCAATTTTTACATTAGATATGATATCTGTGAGCTGGAATCCCTATCTTTAAATTTCTATACCACGCTAATATGATGAATTGAAGCCTTAACAGATTTACGCGTTCTTCAGTCACTCTATGTGGCTGGTTTTCAATGAAGTTGACGACTTAAAAACGTTGACCATGACCACTAGTCTACCGTTGCCATTAATTTGCCCCACATCGTTAAAAATAGCAAATAACATTACAATAAAATCTATATGTAAATTAAAAGTTATGCATTAAAATGTAAGTAATGAGGTGAAATAATACTGAACTTTTTTCTCTTTTTTGCAATTTTAGCAATAAAAACGCAAACAAGCGATTGTTACGAAAAGGAAGGAAAAAAAAGAGTTTTTAATATAAGAACATAAGCATTGCCTTATTTACTTTTCTAACATTAAATTATTTTGATCCTTTAAAAACAACATTTTCCATGTTAGGAGTAACAATGATCCACATTTCTTAGTGCATTAAACTAAATAATAGAGCATAATCCAGCCAATTCAAGATAAATAAGAGCTCAAAGGCTTACAATTCTGAGTACATGACCCTATTTCTTTATTCTTGCCTTATTCCAAACCCTCATACAGTTTATAGGCTTCCAAATATAACTTTATTTCTCTGTTAAAAAGCTAGAAGTGTGCGGAGATCTTAGATTTAAACTCTACTTAAGTCCTGCGTGATCTGGGTAAGAAAGTTGGTAAACGCCCTCTAATAGTAAAGAGTAAGCTGGATCCTATTCCTCTTACTAACATTAAATCAACACCTGCAGTATAAACGTTTGGATTAAGGACGTGTTTTTGAAAATATTTGAGGAATTGAAAAGTTCAGGCTTAGATAATGGTAAACTGTGGCAGTTGCAAACTACAACGCAAAAGTTGACTTAGTTATAAATCGGAGGTTCTTAAACTTTTTGCGTTGGTGACCCCATTTTTAAAACAAAATTTTTGCTCGACCCCGTCAGAATTGCGCAAAGTTTACGCAAGCACGCTTGGTTACGTCTTTATGTGTTTTATTTGTAGTATATTATTATTTTGCTGGAGTAAACATCTGCAATAAGTTCTTACTTTGAAAATAACAATATAAAATTTTTAATTAAGTATCAAAATAAAGAAAACATTATGCAATGTAAGTACATGATAAATAATTACATAAACTATCACCCGTTTTTTTTAGTGTAGTCATTTTGAGTTTATTTCTGAAAATAACACCTTTTATTAACAACGACATATGCAATATTTAAGTAAGAATGGGAAGAATGTGCTTAATTTGTTATAAAATCTTGGAATAATAGTCGACACCGTTGGACGAAGTACTTCCTAAATGTGTTCCTTAAGTTTCATCGATGCTTTGATTTTATTGTTTTTATAAACGAAAATGTCGTCTCACATACATAAGTTGTAAACAAAGGTAAAATATACTGTTATTATTAAAAATAATAAATTATAATTATATTATTATTAAAGGCGAACAAGTTATTTTATGAAAGGATATATACCAAAAATTCTAAAATTTTTGATGACTCCAGATGCTAATCATACCACCTCATCTGGGGTAGCGACTTCTAGTTTGAGAAACACTGTTATAGATAATAGTACACGAGGAAATTGCCTATACGTACAGCAAATATATACACATATGTATTTATGTAATATCTACCTCTCTTATACTTCATTATATTGTTTCAATTTTTCTATATCACCTATGATAATAAGCTCTTAAATAATATGCAACGTTTCTTAAAAGTTTTAAGAATCTGTTTTGTTTTTTTTAACCATTTCGTTTTCAATTCCTACTATTAGCTCGCACTCTCTATATATTTATTTATCTTGGTGGAATTTTCAATCATTAATAAAATAAACTTTAAAGCCCTCAATTGAGCTGAAATTTTATATACATGATTATTTTAATTGATAATACACCAATTTAACTATAATTAATAAATTAATTGATCAAAACTAATTATTTAAAGAATTACAAATACAGCAAGTTAGACTTTGTCCAAAACTTGAAAAGGTTTTTTTCTCACGTTTTAAAGGCTTAGTTGAACGGGAAATTTTATAGACACGATTGTTTTGATGAAATACTATACTTTAATGATAATTAATAAAAATTAATTACCACTTAATGTTGTGAATATGTCCTATGTATATACATATTTATATTTTAATTGTAATTATTTAATAAAAAGTATCTAAAATAAAACTTTTCTTTGTTGATCTAAGTAGGAATGGACTTAAATTTTTTTTATATATTTTACTTGTTCTTGATTAGCTTTTATCTTGTCAAATATATTTAAAAAATTAAGAAATTATCCTCGTGAATAAAAACCATGATTTGGTACAGTAAAAAAATGTCGTCAATTGAAACTAAAAACTGAAACATATTCTTAATAATTGGTAAAAATGATCATTTGAACCAATGCAATGGAAATGGAATCGGTCTAACGATTGAAAAGGGGACAGACGACTTAATTAGACACAAGTGTTTCAAATGCCAAAATTGGCATAGAGTTACATATTCCTTTAATTTTTTAAAAATTATTCGTTTATTATATAAAGTTTGGGTTGGTTACATAAAAAATAGATTCGAGGGAAATATATTATTAAAAAAATTTATGAAAGTACAATTATTTTAATAAGATTCATTTACGGTGTATAATATGGAAAATGCCTTAGACAAAAACTCAATTTCTTTAAACATTCTATGGGATTGTTTTTTGAAATGAATTTTGTTTATTTATTTATTTATTTTTTTCATTTTTGAAATAAATGTGTGAAATATTTTTTACTGACTTGCATAAATACATAGTAAAATCCAAATGCTAAACCACTCGGCATTTTAGTTCCCACATCGTTATTAACAATAGTATAAGAAGAACAGCTGAATAAATACTAAGCTTTATATTTTTTTCGTACAAGTTTTTAATAATTTAACTTTGCATGAATTGTAAATTAAATAAAAAAAAAAAGCTTTTTGCATATATCAGCTGAACAAAAGAATTCTATTTGTTACATTTTAAATTTGTAGACCTAATAGCTGATAAAAAGGATTTGTTTTATTTATAACGCCCGTAACTCCCTTGTGTGTCGGCTTTTGAAAACACCTTCCTAAGCTGATCTCTGCTCAGCAAAAGTAATCCATTATTACAAAATTTGTGTAATGAACCTTTAAAATAGTGTAAATAATTTATATTTCGATGTGTAATACGTTAATATTACTTTCTGTTGTATTTATTTTGTGTTAAAATTGTAGTATCCACAAGCAACGCTGTTCCTTACATTATAATGACGATTCAATGGAAACATAGCAAAATATTGGCGATAGAGCCAAGTTGGCATCATTTTAGGCAACCATGTAGGCAACATGGCGATTGACTGAACGGTGTAGAAGTTGATATGCTGGTGGGGATCTGCAACAAAGTGGATAGTACAAAAATTTCTCCACAAAAGAATACCTACAACATGCCAATTTTCATAGTGATCTGTAGAACGGTTTTAGAGTGAAGCAATTTCATACATATAAACATCCATTTTTATATATATAGATACCAAGAACGAAAATTTAAGAAGCGAAATAACTAATAATTTACATTTCATTTCAAGTTCATTTGGTACATGGTTAGATATTAAAAAACCCAGCGAACCCCCCAAAAAAAAAGATAAAAGTATACTAGGACGTTCACCATTAAAAGATGGAAAGTAAAGATGAAAAAAAAAATATTTTGTGTGAATAGTCATAAGTAACAAACTATAGTCAACAGTTATATCTACCACTGTTTTCTTAACCCCTTCTGAACCAGCGAAAGGAGAAAGATTGTTTTCCCCAGGCACGCGCGTTCCGAGAGTATACGCACGCACGAAACCGGGAGAATGTCCTTGTTAAGCCTACTTTCATTTAAAAATTCATATAAAATTTTAAATTCAATGAAATACGCTAAAATTTACATCTTACTCTCATTGACAATTTTTGTATATATAGAGCAAAAATTTTCGCTATATTTAAAAAAAGAATTGCGAATTTTAAAGAAATAGTTTTTATTTTAGTTAATAATAATAATAATAATCTTTTCACTCTTTTTCGGGATGAATAAAATAAAATAGATGAAATACATTAGATAGAAAAACATTATCTGAGAAAACGATAAAGTTTTGTAAAAACGCGATATCTTACGATAAATTAATTCTCACATAAACTTCTAGATACAAGCGATACACACAAATGTTTTTAATTACAACTAATATATAATTTTTTAAAAATTTTTGAATTAATCCTCATAAGGCTTCTTGCTTTTTCTTAGTATCACATTTGTATTATATTTTCTGTTCTTATGTTTATAGCAACTCTGGTTGCGATAGCCACGAAAAAGTATCGTTTGTTCTTATCAATGCTTTTGTTCTATAATGATCTGCTTTTTAAGATATCCCACTATGTTCGGAACCGTGATTTTGCAATAGCATATAAATGGATAATTTTCATGATATTTAGTGTCACTTACGTTAGAATACATGTATATTATTATTTTAAGGACATTTTGACAAAAAAAATTATATAAATACAGTATTTTGGCAAAAAATTAAATTAGAATAATCTTTTTATATATTCAAAGTGTTCTCATTTCGTTAAAAATGCTTCTATTATATTAATATTTTGCCTGTATATAGTTCAGATCTCTCTACAGAGTCTCAAGTAGAAATTTCGAAATATATAACTTAGAAGTGGGTTTATCCATATTTTACGACAACAGAGGGGAGCAATTTTAAGAAAAAAACGCCAATAATTATATCTCAATTGGTGGTAACTCTGAAAATAATGTGAATTTTCCAAACATTCTAGTTGAGCCTCTGTAGAGAGATCTGAGCTATATACAGGCAAATTATTAATATAATAGAAGCATTTTTAATGAAATGAGAACACTTTAAAATATTGTATTTAAATAAATTTTTTTTCAAAATGTCCTTAAAACAATTTTATGCATGTATTCTAATCTGAGTGACACTAAATATTATGAAAATTATCCATTTATGTGCTTTTTTAAAATCACGGTTCCGAACATAGTCGGATACCTTAAATGTATTTGAGTATTAAAATTATTATTGTAAAGACGAACCACAAGTAAAATAAATTCTGAAACTTTTATTATGAATGTCTAATGCCCAATAAACTAATAATCTTTCCATCTTTTTTCCCTATTTAGTCAAAATATAAATAAAAATCCAAAGCGCAATAAATCATGACCCCTTAAATGTCCGATTTTCTCAAAAAATCTAAACATGTACAGTCGTTTACATTCATAAATATCTCGGGTCTAATGAAACAAAACTCGGAGCCCAAAGCACACATATTGAAGTCCAAAGTCTTATAAAACATTATTCGAAAGGGGGAAAAAAACGGACCGCCATCTAGTTCCTTGTAAAAATTAATATAAAAAAGTTCCAAACTCAGATCACATCGTTATGATTATGGGATTTAGGGTAGGGAAACGTAGTCACATATATGATACCGTTGACCCTGGAGGGAGAAATACTTGATCACATATGTGGGATCATGGTCCTGAATGGGTTAAAGAAATTGGTTCTTCGCAGGATTAATTGACGAAACCACATTAATTTCCCACTTAAGTAATTAGTATGAAGAGGAAAAACAAGGATTACCCAAGATATGCAGATAGACCCAACTTTTACATTTCATTATGTACATGATACATGAAGAAAAAATGGTTTCGAATGGTAAATAAATTTCTACATTTCCATCGAAATCGAATTCTATATAATATATGTGAATCGAAACTGTTTTTACACCAAAATAAATGTTGCATTGGGCAATTTGCATAGAAATAGGTTTTTGTCCAACAATAGTTTTTACAACAATAGCATATGTAGATATTCAGCTGTTCTGCTCTATACATATTCCATTGTATAAGTTGAATTGATATGCCTGTTAAAATTTATTTTTTGAAATTTGGGAAAACATAATGATGTCTGATACTATACAATAAAACCTTTTATTTCATTAAAGTTACAGAAAATGTTTATTTTTTTTTTCCAGTTGATAAACAGTTGATTGATCTTTTACATCTTGACAAATATAATTATTGTCAAATTTTTTTAATATATTTTCTGGATACAAAATATAAAGCTGAGAAAATAAAGCAACAATAAACTAAAAAGAATCGAAATTCCAGGCATTTTTTAACCAAGCATTTATTAGTGACGTTTCAGAACCTTTTTTTTAGTATCTATATGGGGAAACTTTGTTGTTGTTACTAATGCCACCTGATCGGCAAAGGCCAGATCAAGGTCCACGAAACTCAACGTGGCAAATGGCTAAGTGACGTCTGTCCTTAGCTTTGAGCACCATGAAGATAACAGTACGAATTTTCTTGTTTCCAACCCAATTTTGAGAGAGAACACCCGGTGGTCGTCAGGGATCTTCCACCTCTCTTCCCCTTCCACCAACTCACAAGAGGACTTGACGGATGATTTGACGGATGATTTTGGGAATGAGGTACCTAGACTGCGCCAGCAGTCTTCAAACCTCTATCTGGATATTCGATGTTCATGGTGTTGCAGCTTTGGTTGGGAGAGGAGGGCGTGACTTCAGGAGAGGAGATCCTATGAGAGTGGTGCTATGGAAGAGGGCTTTGATTGGAGGTTGGAAGTAAGCTTTTAAACTGCACTAACTTTGACTTAGAAAAAATATTATTTTAAAAACAACTATTAAAGAGAAAATATTTAGGAGAGAATTTAAAGGTTAAAATAATATAAGATTAAACTTTATCCATGAAAGCTTCTGCTAGAAGGCAGGTTTTTCTTCGTCAGAATTTGCATTTTTAAATTTAAAAGAAGATCGAGAATTTTAGGATTTTTCTTTACTAGGTTTGAAATGACATTAAAAAATTCCAGAACTTGTATTAAGTCAGAGGTATTATTTTCTTGGCTAAGGAATCCACGGGTGAATCTTCTTTCTGTTATCATTTTTATTTTTATTTTCATTTTCAGTAGGGGTTTGACCGGGGATTTCCCCACTAACAATGTTAGCGAAGGAAATTCCCTCTTTAATCCATTTACTGGCGAAATTTTTCTTTTTCATTGGGTCGTCGAAGGGGGCACCTTCTTTGGTTGTGGGAATTTTGGACATTTTGTATAACATGCCGAATGACCGTAGCCCTCGCAGTTAATACAAAAGGGGTTTTCCTGTCTTTCTTTAATTTGGCAGTTTCTCATAGCGTGCTCTTTACCGCATTTTAAACATCTGGGTTTCATATGGCAGTTCGCGGCAGTATGAAAAAAGTTATTACAGTTGATGCATTGGGTTATTCCTCTTACGATGAGTAACCATCTACTTTCACTAGTAAGTAACCTAATTTTGTTGAATCAAATACTTTGCTATTATTGTCGTTTCTCGGGAGAAGTACTAGAAAATATGGGAGGGGATTTTTTGTTCTTTTCGAGATAAACTGCGTGCAGCTTTCAATTACGAAACCTTCTTCAGCTAAATCGTTTGTGATATCTTCAATTTTAGAGGAATTCGGGAGACCTTTTATTACAGCTTTTATCGGTTTGTTAGGTTTATGGTTAATTACATAGAATTCGAATTCTTTATCGGCTTCCAAGAAGTGGATAAGAGTTCAATATTCTTCAAGATCATTTGTGAAAATTTTAATTACATCACCGGCAGTTCTATTGTGAATTTTTGGGAATTTTTCGAAAATTAATTTAATTTGATCGCGGAAATTCTTTTGATTTTAAGCATGACAGGTGGGGAAGTTTAATCGAGGAGTAACTACATCAGAAGTTACATTATTGTTAGTCGGGAGTGGATGTTTAACATCCTGTCCTAAGTCCGAGAAATTATTTCTCGTTTCTATGGGATCCTGGTTAGTGACTGGGGAAACGGGCCTGGCCGTCTTTTTAGGAAAGATAAACTCTTCCGTGGATTCCTTGCTTTTATTTTTGCGCTTTTACATAACTTTTTTTAACTTTACACTCGGTTTTTCATCCGAAATGGGATCGTTAGAATTAATTTCTTTAACTACCAAGGTAGTGGGAATTTTATGCTCATTGCAATCAGTTCTAGTGCATGGGAGGAGGGTTTTAAGCTCACTTACCATTTCCTCCTTTTTCATAGCCATGGCTTGGGTGCTCATCCGGTAGATTTCGGTGAAGGAATTCCTGGGGCTAGGTAAACGTGCAAGGCTTTCATCGAGCAGTGACTTATGAAGGGCTGAGATACCAGTGACTGTATCTCTAAGCTTTTCGCAGGCAGCAATTTTCGCTTGTCTTGTCGGCGAGAAGTCCATATTTTCGCTATAATCACTCATGATCGTCGATCCAAACGTGGAGCTCAATCAATCGTGGTCTTTTTTCCGTAGACGACTTACTACTCATTTTGCAAATGAAATATACAAGAGAACTTGAAATTTGACGTCTATTTAAAGTACCCCCATTCCGCGAAGGCACTTTGCATTTACAAACATCCATGCCATTTCCGCGATTCGAACTCAGTCCCTACGGCACCCCAGTCAGCGTCATCAACCACTATACCGGATGGGCGGCATTCCTGTATATGCTATTCAAACAAATGATATTAATCTTAAGACGAAACTAAATTCAGTGACGCAACAGCCCATGAGGGCCAATGCCTACTGTTCCAATCTCAGTGTGACCTTTGGGCGTTTAGGAGCATGATCAGATGTTCCAATCAGGTGGTCAGTCTGAAGCGAAACCCCAGTGTTTAGTCCCCAGGAAACCTTGGCACATATTTATCTACCTACTGAAGGGATGAAAGGCAGAGTTTACCTTGCCAAGTCCGAGGATAGAACTGTGGACCTGTGGTGTGGAAGCACGATAAGCTACCACTCGCCACTAGACCTTATAAATCTTAAAAACCGACTAAAAATATCCCATTTCCAGTAGAATGCCTTATTGGGAGCTACATGCATCAAATTTATCTATTTAACAAAATGTATACTTTTTCATTACTAAAATCAATGACCCCCTCCAAAAAATATTTTTTCTGGAGAAAAAAATAGAGAGCTGAGAAAATAAAACAAGAATAAACTAAAAAGAACAGAAATTTCAGGCATTTTTAACTAAACTGGCGTTTCAGAACCTTTTTTTTTTTAGTATCTATATGGAGAACTTTGTTGTTGTTGTTACTAATTCCACCTGATCGGTAAAAGCCAGATCAAGGCCCACGATATTCATTGTGGTAAAGGGATAAGTGACGCCTGTCGTTACCCTTAGCTTTGAGCACCATGAAGGTAACAGTACGATTTTGCTCGGTTCAACCCCAATTTTGAGAGAGAATACCTAGCGGTGGTCAGATGCCTCCCACCTCTCTTCCACCAACCTCTCCAGAGGACTTTTGACTCGACGACTATTTAAACTACCCCCTTGCCGCGAAGGCACTATATATTTACACTATATATTAGCATCGCTAACCACTATAACGGATTGGATATTAGGAAACTTTGTGAAAATTATTAGATTCTCTTAAATGAGACACAGGGAAATTTTAATAAGCTATTAGATTTTTTTTAAAAAATTGCTTATCAATTGAAGAAATATTTAAAATTTGGCTATTCGTAGAGAAGATTTATATATTTATACATGATTTTCTGTCTCTTTAGATAAAAATGAATTTCCCATCAGACAAAATTATATAACATTATTTTTCCTGGGCAGTATTAGATTTTCCTAAGTACTTGTGCTTTAAATATATATATGAAATGCAATTGCCCGCTAAATGTTTACATTTGATTAGAGGTGATTAAGGGTTCGTGGCCAAAAAATGAAGATGCTTGGTCGCGATCACATCATTTATTTGGGCATGCTCCTCGTACAAGTGCCATAATACAAAAGAGGGAATTATTCAAATATCTAGTTTTTATAAACAAGGGAGAACAGGGAAAAACGTATTGCAAAAAATAAAGTCACACGTTTAGGTGAAGGGGATGAAACAAACAATGAAGCAATATGAAGGAGATAGATTTAGAGCATTATAATAGGTTTCATCATTTGAATGATAAAATCAAAAATAAATTAGGGGTTTAGAAATATATCCTGTCGCAACGCAAAGTTCTAGAGAAAATGAATTTATTTTTCCCAATAAAAAAGACTAAGAATATACGCAAAAATAATTTACGTAATCAAATCTTTTTGAAATTCTACTTATGTGAAATGAATTCCCTGGGAGCCCTCCTGAAGGGAGACTGTAATTTTCTACACTGCTGGCCACACACAATGTAATACCCTGAAGGAAGCATGCAAACAATGTGAAAGTTACATCATGCATTGGCGGCGATGAAATATGCAAATAGCATGAGAATAGATGAAATATGCATTATAGCGTAAATGCACATCACGGTTGACCCTAGAGCCACCCACAAACGCTATATAAGGAGATAACAGTTTGGCGATTTGACGTACAGCAATTGTTTTGTCGTGCGTTTTTTTTCTCTGAGTAATCTGTATATCTATGCATCGTGGAAGACCTCGATCGTCTTTTGACCATGCTTCTGAATTCGACAGAGGAAGAGAGAGAGAATGGTTGCATATACTATTCGCACTATTTTTTATTTTATAATTGTGGAACATAGAAGACTCTCATGTTTGCTTTTCATACTGCTGGCCGCACAAAATGCAACACCCTGATGGAATTGTGCAAACCAAATGAAATTTACATCATGCTTTGGTGGCGATGAAATATACGAATCATTAGCATTATAGTGCAGACGCACCTCTTGGGCTTCCCACCAGAGCTATTATAGGGGAGAAATTATTGGAATATTTGAAGTACCGCGATTTCTTTTCGTACTTTTCTTTTTAGCAAATCTGTTTACTCATGTCTCCTGGAAGACACCGAGAATCTTTTGACCAAGTTTCTGAATTCGACCGAAGAAGAATCCTAGCATATAGGGATTGAGGATTATTCTTCAGAGAAATCGGTCAACGTGTTGGGTAGAACGAAACAAATATGAGGCGAATCTGTCATCCCTGGCTTCATGTGGAAATGACAGACCGACGGTACCGATTGCACCTACCTCGTTGCATCACTGCCGATGATATCAGATGGATTGTGCGCATGACAGTGATGAATCATGTAGTCACATCACAACCCAAAATACAACATATTCAGTCTATTACGCCTCATTCGGTGTCCGCTCGTACCAATAAAAGGAGATTACAGCAGAGTGGAATGTCCACAAGGCGTCCAATGCTTTGATTAGCTTTGACTGGAAACCACAGGCGTTTGCTCCGCCAATCGTGCAATGAACGGTGGACATGATTAACGGAATGAAATGACATTTTTTTTTACTGACAAATCCCGCTTCTGCCTGAAACATCACGATGGTCGGATTAGAGTTTGGAGACACTGTGGTGAAAAGCTGCTGAACTGTTGCGTTATGCATCGCCGCACTGGTTCTGCACCCGGTATCATGGTTTGTGGTAGTATTGAATTTCATTGCCTCGCCCCTCTAGTACACATTGCCAGTATACTGAACAGTCAGAGCTACATCTCTAAAGTGTTGTAGCGCGTGGTTTTCCCCAAAGTTTACCATAAGCCATATTTCAACAGGATAAGGTGCAACCAGACGTGCACAATGTTCACGAGTTCTTCTTTACTCATCAGATTGAACTACTTCTTTGGCCTGCTTGATCTCCTTTCTATTGTCAATCAAATACGTGTGGTCTATACTAGCACAATGTCTGACCTAGGATATACCACCCGCTGCTACACCAGATCAACTTTGGCAATATGTGGAACTAACTGCTGTACCCCAATGATATATTCAAAGCACCTTTGATTCTATGCCGATGTGTATGGCAAAGGTTATAGCCAAAAAATGGCGGCTACACTTGTTTCCTGATTTTGTCATCATCCACACGTCACAAGAGGCTGCAATTTTAATAGTTTGATTTTTGTATAACATGTTACCTACCAAGTAAATTTCGCTAGGATATCTCTGGTCCTTTTTGGTGTTGCATTTTGTGTGGGACTGCAGTGTATTAAGGTTTACTCATGAGCCTTTCTCTCGGTCCATTTTTTCATGAGATTACCAATATCCTCTCAAGTTTCACTTCTTACTCATTTCACATTGTGTGACTTGCATTTAGTCATATAAAAAGTATCCTAAAAAAAGTTCTTCTTTTAAAATGCTGTAAAATACCGTCAATGGTTAAAATAACTTCAAACTTACAGATAGAGGAAAATATAATACGAAACCTGTGAAATATTTGAAACTCTTTATCAATATGGGGTTGGACCAACCTTTGACTGAAGTACAGATTTAATGAGATGTGGGATAGATGCATAAAGGTCATGGCCAATATTTAAAGGAATATTAAGCCTTTCCTTCTGCAGAACGGTCGGGAACGAAGTTTGGACTTCAAATATTCCCATAAATGTTCAATAATATTCAATTCCAGAGACTGAAGGAGTCAGGTAAGATGTTCATCTTTATTGTCATGCTCTTCGAATCATAGGCGTTATCGTCTTGAAAAAGCGATCGCTCTTCATGGAATACAGTCTAGACAAAAGGATGCACATGATCCCTTAGAAAGCTTAGATAGTTATTGGATTTGATTCTCCCATACAGAATAACAAATGTGGTTCAAGACCACGACAAGATATCACACCCCATACCATAATGTAGCCTCGCCCCCCATCCACAATACTTCATAGTCGGCAAGAGGCATTCAGGATCAAACGCTTCTCTGGGCGTTCTTTAGACATAAATGCGTCCTGTAGTCGGAAGTAGGACGAATAACGATTCATATGACCATATTTCTTGTTTCCAACTATATGGGGATAAACCTTTGTGATCTCTGAACCATTAGCGTCATTTGAAAGCATTAGTTTCTGTCACCAAGGTTTTACGAATTGCTACTCTGCCATAAATGTTCGCAGCATGGAATTCCCTTTTGGCAGTTTTTGTTGAAACGGGCTCCTGGAGACGACTGTCCATTTCGAATGTTATCAAGGATAACGGTTGCTACGGTTTAGTATTTTCAGGCTACTATTCGCTTCAAGACCCGTCTATCTCTATCAGCAAGCTTTGATTTTCGGCCTCTATTCTGCTTTGAAAACGTCGTTTTAGCCCCTTTCGTGTACGCTGATATAACGGCTGATACCATACTCGTTTCAAACCCCATAAAGTTTGCTGCTTCCGTAACTGATGCTCCACTCTTAAACACGTTTCAACAATCATTCCTTTTTGGAACTTTGACAGGTCTTACATTTCAACTTATCACAGACAGTGCGATAAACGCATGCAACGTAGGTGACCCCTTTTGTTGAAAAAGGGGTAATGTCTTACTTTTCAACTTATTACAACAGGGAAAAACATGCAACGTAGGTGACTCTCTTTTGGGAAAACTGATACCTTACTCTTCAAACTCACTAGGTGGCATATTTCTGTTGCAGGTGGCGCGGATGTACTGCAGATGTGAAATACTTTTTCACTAGTGTTCGTATTATTTTGTCCTCCATCTGCACTCTGAATAAACTTGAGGAAAAGGCGAATGCTATAGCATAATGAAAGGTTTAGTGTATCTTGATACCCTGTAATGGCAACAATTGGGGATTTGGCTCCAAGTGACATTATAATACGCACTGGCATTTTTGGGATCGGTTCAAATTTATCCATTTTAACTGTTCAATGGGCAAGTTTGTATGGCTTTTCGACGGAGAAAATGATTTTCGAGCCAACAATTGTTGCATTTTAATAATAAAATTCCATGAAACTCGGCAAGGTCGTACCAAATTTGATGGAAAAAATCAGCTTTTAATTATCCTAGAACCAAAAACCACAGAAAAATCAGCAATCAATATACCAGTGATGTTTTTATGCCATATTATTTGTTCATTCTTCAGTTCAAATTTGAAATCATTCTGATCAGTGGTTCTTTCTTTACGGCATTTTGAAAATGGGGCTTTAATTAGAATCCCGCCTATACTTCATTCACCATTACAAAATTTACTACCGTCATTGTTGCTGCTTATTGATACAGTTGAATGTTATATGGAGTAACAAAGTCACTTATCCTTAATATCCCCATTATAAACCACCATTTTATAAAATACTAGCCTAATTAAATATTTAGCGTGTGAATATTCGATTATTTGTTCTCTGAACAACTTTTTTCGCTGCATTTGACTATTTATTGTTAATCTGTTCTTGTGTAGTGTAAGAAAAGTACATCGAATCCCACGTAATCCACAAGAAAATGATTGGTGCGCGAATCACTCCAGACCAATGCAAAATTGAAAAAAAAATGATGCTAATATGTGACATATAAAAAGGAGAGAATGCGATCTGTTCATGGCAGGTAATTGATCCGATATCAAAGATCTACTCGTCCTTTTGGGAAAGGAGACAGAGATAGGATTTTTTGTCCATCCCTAATAAAGTACCAGGGTAAAATGGACATCTACCGAGTTTTGGTATCCGTCTCTTGCGAAAATGCACAGATTTAGTGATTTTTATTTTCAAAGTAATATCTGTCTTCGCTTTTTTTGGTTATCGTTAGTAAAATAAATATTTGTACTGATATCATAAATAATGATTAGCGGAATGGATAAAAGTAAATAAAATTTTTGTTCAGATGCAGTAGTATAGAAAAATATAAACAAATATTCTTAAGGTATCCGAACACGTTAAAAATGACCAAATTCGGTCAAGATAGATATTTTTGTTTTTTATGTTATTGAATACAGATGTCTTTCGGCATTACTAAAACATACTTTGTTTTGTTTCACACCCCCACAGAGGCCAAGTTACAATCAATTTCTTAAAGTTATTTAAAACGAGGAAGCGGGTTTTTGATCTTCAAGAATTGGGCATTTAAATTGCTCAAAATCTATTACGGTGAGTCTAATAACTCAAAATGTTACAAATGTATTTTTATAAAACTTTTTGTACAAAACATTTTTATTATTTTCCAGAGGATGTACTAAAATATTTATTATTGTATAAATACTTTTTTTGAGTTATGGCTTGTTATTTAAACAATGGTCTCATAAAGAATGTAAAATTTCTTATAATATTTACTCAAGCAGCTCTAAAAAGTAAGAAACATACATCTATAGAGTAACAAACATGCATACAAACTATTGCGTTTATAATATTAGTACGGATTACCACGTAATAATATCATTAGATCTAGGACACTCTTTCTATTGACTAATTTGAAAAAAAACCCCATTATTTACGTGTGTTTCACGCGTTTTTCTATATGAATAGTTTCATTAACATTTTAGATTAAAGAATATATATTAACTCATTTCTTAAGGAACTTCCACTTATTGAGCCAATCACTTAAGTTTTAATACTAATTTGCATTTTTAGTTCTGTGGTATTAAAATCTAATATTCAATAATATAAAAGATTAATTTCAGATGCGTTTAATATCTTTTCTTAGTTGATTTACATTCGTACGTGGGTGAAGGGTGCAATCTCCCTAAGCCCTAATTAAAATGAACTGGATCAAATGAAAATCTTATTTCCTTATACGAGTATTCTATTTGATAAATAGAATTAGAAGATAAGTGATTAACATAAAATGATTGCTGTGGTTTTAAAATGAAGCCAATTTATCCATATCTATGACAAAATTTAATATGTATTGCCCGGGTTACAGCCATTAAATTGTAGCTAAGAAATATTATCAATGTTTAGGATTGTTATTTGGTACTTTAAAAAGTGAGCGTTCTCGAAGTATTTTAACCCGGCATCCCTCGCTCGGAAAAAAAGACCTAAAGTTCTCGCGCAAGGGATCTCATACTCAAGGATGTTTACATTCTTTTTTTACCTAAAAATTTGTTCTATAAGTTAAAAAGGAAGAAAAGTAGGAAATACTATATGTTTATTACTTTTTTTACACTCAAGTTTAGTTTTTCTGTTCTTTTTACAATAGCATTCAGTACATTGTTTATACACTCCTTAAATCTCTTCATGTGTTAGGGCGATGTTTTCACTGCATCTTAATTTTTTTTAATCTGTATATTTTTAAAACTAAACACATAGGAGTAAACTTCTCTGTTCTTTAAATTAAAAAAAAATTGGAATTTATTTTTTATTATATTTTATTGTTCTAGGAATTGTTTTTCTTTTTTTTCCCTACAGTTCATCTAAAAATGGATATGTACCAGTTGTCTCTTTTAAAATTACTTTCTTCCTAAATGTTTTGGTGTCTCTACATATGAAACATTTATTTTCAACAGTGTCTCTTTCTTCTAAATCTGGATCGAATTCAGTGGAGGAATCATACTTGCTGTTATGCTCTTCAACATTTGATTCTCCCTCATCATAACCATGAAGAGAATTTCTTCGTTCGAAAATACTGTTGTACTATATCTATTAAATACTGTAACTATTAAATTACTCAAATATCATATTCCTTCATCATAGAACGCCACAGCATAAGGAATATTTAAAACGTGCTCATGCATTCAGAACTGTAAGGGTGATTCACGCGCAGGATATGACATACCCGAAGAAGCTGTATCCAAATACATATATTTAAAGTTCGCCTACAAACTAAGGCCCCTTAAAAGATATAACCTTAAAGTCAGCGACATGAGAAACTATCAATTTTCCAAAAAACGTTTAGAAGGAACGTTGAAAAAAGTTTGACGATGGGTAAGGAATACCCTGCGCTAGAAGTGCCGAAAAATTTAAAAATTTGCATTTTAATGTACATTTTAAATTTTTAAATATG
>BMAV01012362.1:59924-87699 GCA_019973955.1 Trichonephila inaurata madagascariensis | reverse complement strand
TGGTTCAGCTGGTCTTAGTTGTAAGATGATAATACCGCTGGATTCTTGGATGCTTTAAAAAAGGAAAATCTCCAATGCCCTCTTGATAGCGATGAGTTCACATGTGTAGTTGGATGATATTTTCCCTACCATCATATGTATGAAAACTATTATTGTGTTTATTCAAGCATTGGAGCAGTTTTTTATTATTGACTGCGTATCATGATATTTGGCAAGATCTTTCATTTGAAGAATTAGTTGAAGGTATAATACGTAAGTACCATAAATAATAAAGTTCATGACCTAGAGCTGCAAAATTTTATACCATTTCAGTTTTAGTTCTTCAAGAGATCCAATTTAAACTAAAAATTTATTTTTTAAAATAAACACTTTTTTATTTATTATTTCTATGTAAATAAAGTCTATCTGCTTATGCGTATGTAACAGAAGCAAAGAGCCCCCAAACAAAAAGAACGTGGAAGAAAATTTGGAAAATACAACCCCATTAATAATAGAAGGTTCTTTGCATCTAAACCAGAGGTTGACCCCTTGTCATGTTTTTCGGTTTTGGGTAGACCCTACTTACCTAATATTGAATTTTTGCAAATTTATCAACTTAAATGTCTTCATGGCACCTGGTATAGAGCTACTTACTTCAAAAGATTTAAATTTCTGATTTTAGTGAAATATAGTCTTTAAAACTTAAGACAGACATGTTAATTAAATTATAATTTAATTAATACTTAAAATAACCATTACATAAAGTAACTGAGTAATGTTAAGTAAAGTACAAAAATGAGGTACTCTGTAATCTGGAGGTTCTTGGAGATTGGACTCATAATTTTGAATCATCGTCAGTGAACGAAGTATGAAACAATCACTGTAACCTCCTTCTTCCAACTTTCACAGAGTTTTGAGACACAATGATGAGTTATCATTAGATGCAGATCCTGTATTGATATGAGAGGATAACTGCAATCAAGTGTTTCTACCAATCAATTCCTAAATTAACATGACGTCATAGTTACAAGACAAATGCAATCTCATGTTTCCAGATAATCAGTTCATGCACTTCGCTGTTGCTAACTTTTGATTTCTGCAGAAACCTTTTTTTAAAAGTACATATTTATCGACAATAATAACGCTCATAGATAAATAAAAAAGAAGTGCATGCATATTTTTAATTTTGAAAAACACTTTGAAGAATCTTAATAGTTAAACATTTTTACCATATTATCAAATTTGAAACTTTAGCTAAATTTTACTAATAGAACAACAAATACAAGTACAATGTCAGTTTGGATTCAATGGAGAATTCGGATTGCATTTATCATATGATCGTCATGAATTAAGCCCTTTCCATTTATTGCTCATCAACTATAAATATTTCATACAACAGTCTTTAGGATTCAAACAAATTCGATTCAAGTATCGCTGACCATGAACTCGTGACTATTGCCCAATTAAAAGAGCGCCTCTAATGTAAAGAACATTGAAACATAAATTACCATATTTACTCGAATACAAGCCGCATTATTTTTCCATTAATAATGCTACTGAAAATCGGGTGCTGTTTAGAATCGAAGGCGAAACATTTGTTGGTTGTGGAAACTTGAGTCTCCATCCCTTACTTAAGGGAAAATGAAGCCATCCATTCTGACTACTTGTATCAATGACTTATCTCATTCCGCGGTTTATCTCCAGTATTCAGTCTATCCTAAACATCGTTGTCTGCTCGTATTTCGGAAATTTTGTTTTGTATACGCTTTCTTTTAATCTCCTAAACATCAAAGATATCAGTTATAGCATCAAGAGGAATTCTCTAAGATGTAAGTATGAAAAGGGAGGCAATTTTGTGAGCAGTAAAAGCGGAAATAGAGAAGCGACCACTGAAAATTTGACACGGATGAAATAAATTTACGTCGATGGCGTAAGCAAAATTATATAATTTTTGATTTTAAGTGTTCAAAAGTCTTTAATAACTCTTTTACATTCTTTTAAAAAATGTTTCGTAATAAATTCATTGAATGGCACGGAAGACGACACCATGTAGGAAAGTGGTGACGCCGGCTCCTATTCTAAAGTCAGCTGTGGCAATGGGAATGACGAATCATTTTCGAAACATGAAACTGACGGTTAAGGGGTGTTGGAAAGCTAAAATCATATTTTTTTCTCAATTTGAGATTTTTACATTTTCAAATCGTATAGATTTTAACCTTTCTAAAAATACCTTACTTTAATCCTCTAGGATAATTAGAAGCCCTTAAAACCTATTTGTAAATAATCGTTGAATCTGGGCCAGGCCCATTTTAATGGCGAAAAATGTAAACAAAGTACTTCGTTTTTGCTTAAAAGTGTAACGTCTGATATAAACCAAAACATGTATCTTTTATTTTAAATTGAGCCTTTTATTTTTTTATTTACTAGCCGATTAGAAGTCTCACTGTATACATTAAAATCAATTTATCTCAAAATGTAAATTTTAATGTGCGCTGTACCTTTTCTGAGAAACTACTGTTCACAGGTATGTAATATTTTTATGAAATATTTATAATGATGTCTAATATATAGTAAAATGAGCTTTTTGTAAAAAACTCAAAAAGTTATTTCTTACAAATTTTTTTAAGTGAAAAATGGGTCAAATTTCGCAATGTTTGATAAAATATTTAAGAAACAATAATGATTTTGAATAAAGTACTCAAAATTAGCTAAAAGCTCATTTCAGTATAATGAGAGAGATGTACTTTAATTGTATGAAAAATTTCAAGCATGTACATATAACAGATTTTGAGAAAAGGTATATCGAAAACAGCCAATTTAACATTGTCGGTATAGAGAGAAAGAGAGGTTTCCAACTCCCCTTAAAATAATTAAGGTTCATGTATGTATTTGAAAGTTCTTAATACTGGTAAAATAAATTAATTGTTAACTTTTCTTATTATTTCTAATTAAATTTTTTTAAATTTCTTAAATATCGGATATCGATGAACGCTTTACATAATTTTCTATTTTCTCTCAAGGACGAAAATCGGGGGGTGCAGCTTAGATTCGAAATGAATGATACCCACCTCTCATACACTCAGTAACTCGCTCAGGATTCTCGGTAAGTGTCACCGATTCGTTAATGCATCCGACCCGCAACGCTACCTGAATGCTGCGTTCCAATGTACCACTGTTGTCGTCGCCAAGTGTATAAGCTGGAGAACCGCTTTCCATGATTTGTCGGGCGTACAATCCACGGGTCAAAGGCGACACCGATAGTAACCCGACAGAAATAGCCCCAGCACTTTCTCCGGCGATAGTGATTCTCGATTTGTCTCCTCCAAAAGATTCAATGTGTTCATTGACCCATTTCAGGGCAGTCAGCATGTCCCATATACCTGTGAAAGGAGAATTCTTCGAAGTTTACAACATTAATACGAATATAAAGGGCATTAATACATGGATAATATAGATTTGGGGAACTAATTTGATATAGGAGTAAAACGCGCCAAGTCTGTTTGGCGGGATTAAGGAATCGACTGAAGCAGTGCTTGTTGTTGAGTAATATGGAATCCAAGATGGCGGCCTAGCTGTAACAAATAGTCAGGAAAATAATTTTAAAGAGCTCTTTTGAAATATATTGAAGTATATTTCAAATAAAGAATATAGGATTAGACTGAAAATAACCAATATCACTCAATAATTCATATTAATATATACAAAATATCACATATAATATAATGATGTATATATAATACTATATAATAATTTTCTTTGATTATAACTATATATTATATAATTACAATCATATAATTCAATAAGAATAATTACATAAATTAATAATCATATAGCATAATATAAAAAAATTGTGTTATGTAATTATATTATAAACATAAGATAGTTACACACACATAATATATATTAAAATTAATCAATAATTACTGATAATTTGCAATATTCCAAAAACTACGAGTTCCTTCGATAAATTTCATCGAACAAGGAACGTTTAAAAATGTATTATTTAAAAGTAAAATAAAGTGGAAATACGCAGCTTCCAGCAATTATTAAAAGTACAGCTCTCATATTTTTTTAAAAATATCCTGGTACTCACCAATGATGTTAGAAATATCTATATTTGAAAATAGCACAAAATACAACAATTGACTAAAGCAGCAGGCAACGAATGCAATGAAAATAGTTCAATTTTTGTAGAAATGTAATTAAAATCGTCTGAAATTAATAGAAAAAAGTCAACAAAAATTGGCTATAATATATGTTTATCCCCATAATATCCGCATAAGGACTAGGGCAAAAACGTCAATTTTGATGAAAATGACGACGATTTATTTTTTACTTCTAATTTTTTATATATTTGAATTTTCTGCTTTCTAAAAATACCTTACACTTCTTTTTGTTCTTCAGTTATTCACGAATTTATAGAAGTTTTTATGCCAAGCGAGAGCAGTAAAAACGAACCGGAAGTTAGCTATCGAAAACGGAAGTGTTTGCATTTTAATACCTTTTTACACTTTTCTGGTATTTCATCAAATTTATTTAAAAAATATAAGTTTAGATAAGGTAATGAGGGAACATGGTAATATTTTTTTTAAAAAATAATTTATTAGTTTTTTAGTAAAATTTGACAAATAAATTCGTACATTTATTGTCATTTTTCGATTATCTTATGCCCTTGCGTCTGGATATTTTGTTTCATATTTAACTTATTTTTTTATATATTTTGATAGAAACTGTCTTTTTAAAGACAAAATTTTAACTAATTATTCCTAAAGCAAGATCTGGGAGGTTTAAGAAGCTCCTATTCAACGGAAATCGCTCTTCATCATTGTTGTTAACAGTAATGAGAATGTTGTGACACAACTAATTCCAATAATACTGAGTCAGGTGGTGACAAAAAGCTGAAATATAATCATAAGTGTTTCAAAATTTACTTAGAAAGCCTTTTCCAATAACATTTTATAGAGTATTTTACTTAAAATACAATTATTAAACTTGAAACATTTCGCTTGGGTGTATTATTAACGTAAATTCCTTTTAATTTGTGTTATACTGGTATATTATTATTAAAATTAAAAATGTAAATACTTCTCTGGCTAAGATCTTGTACTTGGATTTGTAAAATTTGATCTGCAACGCATTTTAAATTTTGCGAGACACCTTTTAGAATTTAGAAAATTGTCTCAGAAAAAAAAGAAGAAAAGCTGCACAGAAAACAAAACTACTAACGATGAAAAAAGCCTAAGTGTACTCAAATGGAGGGTTTAAAAGCTGTTCGTATTGCCGCAGAAACCTTTTCGATGTTTTCAGCGATACGAGAATTCTGCGTATGTCCAGAGCGGGAAAGCTTTCTGAACGTCGCCTGAAACGTCGATACCACTCAAAAGTTTAGGTCCGTGATAATGTGTGACTGCCGTACACATATTTTATACACTTTCCCAAGCGAGCATAAATTTTATTATTCATTCTCTGCTCAACAAACGCCATTTTTTTTAATCGCCAGGTACTAAATGCTTCCGCCTAAGAAATGTGAGGCCGTGACAAGCCATCCAGACCCCGTAATTAGGGACAAATCCCTTTTAGAAAAGGGGAAGGACGCAGTAACACAGAAACGTTATCATAGTGATTCTACTGCAAAAAAAATTTTCACTTTATATGCTCAGTCCGGAAACTTTTGAATTTATCTCGTACAAAATAATGTCTCGAGTTATTTATATATTTTGGCTGTTGAAATAATTCATTAAATCGGGGTTTATTACTCATTAAATAGATGTTTGCCTTCGTTAAATCATGAAAATTCGTTAAGGTATCCGACTACGTTCGGAACCGTGGTTTTGCAAAAGAGTATAGATGGATAATATTTATGATATTTAGTGTCACTTAGATTAGAAAATGTATATAAATTGTTTTATATAAGAATAGTATTACAATAAAAATAATATTTAAGTACAATATTTTGACAAAAAATGAACATAGAATGACCCATTTTCGAAATATTCTCCTTTTGTGAAAAATGCTTCTATTATAATAATATTTTGCCTGTATATAGGTCAGACCTCTGTACTGAGTCTCAACTACAATTATTGAAATATATAACTTAGAAGTGGGTTTATCCATGTTTTACAACAACAGAGGGGAGAAATTTTAAGAGAAAAACGCCGATAATTATCGGCGTTTTTATATTATAATTATAATTAATTTATTTCAAATGGTTGTAACTCTGAAAATAATGTGAATTTTTTAAAAATCATAGTTGAGCCTCTGTACAGAGGTCTGAGCTAGATACAGGCAAAATATTATTATAATAGAAGCATTTTTCACAAAAGGAGAACATTTTGAAAAAAGGTTATTCTAAGTTAATTTTTTGCCGAAATATTGTATTTAAATAATTTTTTTGTCAAAATGTCCTTAAAACAATTTTATACATGTATTCTAATCTAAGTGACACTAAATATAATGAAAATTATCCATTTATGCACTTTTTTTAAAATTACGGTTCCGAACGTAGTCGGATACTTTAAGTAGGATAGGGGTCCAATTGTATTTCAAAAATTATTCCTTAGTGAAAACCGCAAAAAAGAAACAGTTTTGACTTTTCACTTTCCCACTTCGTTTCAAGAAATTCGCTTTTAACCTAAATTTATGCTTTTAACAATTTGGTAATCAATGTTCTAGCGCATATATATTATTACGGAAATTTCGGACTGTTTGCTTTTCTCTGCCAAAACTGCATAACGACAACGTTTTTGCGCCAAGGGAGAACAAAGAATATTTTGAACTTTTTTAGAAATAAAATATTTAGGAACATTTAAAAAGATTGGAAATAAATTATGTATATATTTCAGTAAAAGCGTTTTTCATCCTTCTAAATAACAATTTAATTTGGTTTCTTACAAGTAAAATTAGCTTAATTTGCTATTTCAAGGTAAGAGAATTGAGAAGTACTCTATGGCAAGAAAATAGTAAGGTTGTGACGGGCTCACACGTTTTTTCATTAACAAATCCTTTTGGGTTCTTTGGGGCCAGAATGAATGTCAACTCTTTTGCAACCAATCCAAGAAGTAAAGCATGAAGGAAAGATGCAAATTAGGAAGCTTTTAAATAACAGAAGTTTAGAGTAAGCTGTGTGTCATTTGAGGAATGTTATGTTAGTGCGTGTGGCAGTGTGAAGAGTATTTCGCGAAGTTAGGTAACAGTCAAGAGAGGTTACTTGGTACAGAGAGCCCTTAGTCAAGGTGCATACCATTGCACGCCAGTGAACCTCAACTTCACCTAGGATAAGATAGATTGATACTTCGTCGAACTTGAAAGGTAGGAGTGACCATTTAAATATTCGGATCTGTGATCGCATTGGAATTGAGCTTAGGCGAGTTAGTTATTGATAGTGATCCGGGTTACGTTATTTCGGTATTATATATATTGTGTGTTTAGCCACGGTAGATTCTCTCACATATCATATTATTATCTAATCTGGTATTGTGGGGTATAAGTTAAGATCTTAATAAAGTCATATTAAGATCATGGCAGCTTCTAGTTCTTCATTTATTGCTACACCTCTAACTCACGCTGATAATCTAGGAGAAGGGCACCCGAGGGGGGTGCCCTTACAAGGTATAACATTAACAGTAAATGAAGGTAAACACAACACATTGTTGCAAATTTTGTGTAAAGAATACTTTAAATAGTGTAAATAATTTATTTATGGATATGTAATACGTTTATTATTCTTTATGTTGTATTTGTTTTATGTTAAAATTGTAACATTCGTAAGCAAAGTCGTTCCTCACAAAATAATGGCAATTCAATGAAAACTTGGCAGTCTTGGCAATAGAGCCAAATTGGCATCATTTTTGGCGACCATGTTGGCAACCATTTTGGAGAGCATTTTTGGCGTTCGCGGCTCTCTTTTGTATTTTAATTCATTATGCAAAAATTTGCATACTTTCTTCGCAGATTCTTACCAACGTTTCCAGGGGCATCATCTGTATTCGAGAACCAGAATCCCAAAGAACCAAGACGATAATTCACCGTCACAACAATGATATCACCCATGCCAGCCAGAGCTATTCCATCATAGATATCTTGCCTGTTGGAACCAATGAAAAATCCACCGCCATAGATCCAAAACAGAACTGCTTTCTTATTTTCCGCACTTGCATTGCGTGGTGCGTAGATGTTTAAATACAAGCAGTCTTCACTGATGTTTTCCTGGTCATCTGTATACCATGGGAATGGGCTTGGAGTGAATTGAGTACAAGCGGGTTTCAGCTCCCTGCATTCAAGTGGTTCAGACCATGCTTCCACAGGCTCAGGTTTCTTAAATCTCAGGTTGCCAATAGGTGGCTTGGCGAAAGGAACTCCGAGGAATTGGTGAACTCTTACTTCGTCATAAGTGTCAATGTCACCAAAACGGGAGAATGATCCTATGACTTTACCTAAACTTGTTTCCACTGTTACTGCATCGTTAAGATTTAGGATGCTTATTAACAGAATGCTGAATAGATGCACAGTATTCGATAACAAATTCTGAAAGTAAATGCAATAAGAAAAAAGAAATCAGAGTATGAATATGATTCGAATACAGTTTGAATGTATCAGTTTTATTAATGAAACTGGTAAATATGAACTTATTCGAATGTAAATATTATTTTAAGGAAGTAATACAGGAACTAAAGGGAAAAGTGGGAGCCCGCGACCTTTAGATTAGGAGTCCAACGCGCTATCCATTTCGCCTCAGGGACGCAACGAGCGATTTTCCTTTTTATATATGGTGTTGTACTTTTATTTTTATTTGTTGCTATTTATTCATTGATTAAATTTAACTAATGAAGTAATATTTGTAAAAACTGCATTAACATCAAATGTCATCCACTACAAGTTTAAAAAAGATGTATTTGAACTTGAACTTGAATGGACGAATAGAAGTTATTTTATTAACGATTGAAAATTATTTTAAAAAGATAATATACACACACACACACATATATATATATATATATTTCTTCCTGCTTTAGCACTGTAGGTTCTAGTACTTCTTCACTTTTATTTTATATTACTATATATATATATATATATAGGGAGATTGTTAACTAATATTTGGAATTGAAAAAAAAAGCTTTATTAAATAATAATGTATAATATTTTTTTTAAAAAAGGCTACACAGTACCCTTTCTTTAAAAAAAAAATTGGAAATAATATTTAAAGTAATTTATGTTTTGTTTTCAGATTATATCATTAAATTCTGGAAAAAAAATCAATTTGACAAACCATTATTTTAAAAATTTTTAAGAATTATAAATATTTAAAGCTTTTTTTTAAAAAAAATTAATAAGATATTCAATTTTTAATTTTTTTTTTTTTAGTTACTTTAAGAGGGATTTTTGTTTCTTAAATTATAGAGAACAATAATTAGAATGGAATTGAAAATCTGTTTCCTCTTGTTGGATTTTAATAAGTACTTTTATAATGTAATGTTAATTTATTGAATTAATTGGATTTTAATGTTAAAATATTAATTTTAACATTGTTTTAAAAATAACTAGAGCTCTCAGACTTAATTCCCTACTAACTTTTTGGAACATGTATATTAAAGTATCTGTAAAACATTTCACATGACAAGCATGAACAGAAAAAACGCTTTAGGGAATAAAAAACACATCTTTAAAATTATTTAAATTTTGTAAAGGCATAAGCAAAAACTAATAATGCCTGTAAAGCTCTATATTTTCACTGTGTTATTTTTTAACTTATGTAATACATTAAAATACTACTTTAAAATCAAATACGATTGAAAATATTTTTTAATTCAAATTGTGTTTTTGCATAATATTTATAACATTTTTTACGACGACAGGTTATTCATACTCTTAACAATATATATCCACAAAAGTTTTGAAAAACACAAAACACTTATACAAAATAATAAGTATACGCACGTGTATTTTCAAACACTAAAAAAAAATTACGGTAAAACCATAATTGACAGGGAAAACATCCATTTTAAATTCTGTCTTAAAGAATTGTGAAGTTCCAATATAAAAGTTATCAAATTATTTTGGTAAAATGCTCTTGAATATTCTTGTTCTTCTGATTTCTTTTCTTTTCTGTTCTTTTTTAAATGTGAAACAGTACGATTCAATTGACAAAACTCGGTCACACAAATTCCAGTAAAATATTTTTTAGTCTAAATTATTTTTTACATAATTTTTTTATGCTCTCACAAAATTTGAAAGCTCTAAATGTAAAAAATTTTTTTAGAGTTATGATAACTTTTGTGTTCGTTTTTATTCACATTCCAATTAAAAACAAAAACTTTAAGCGGATTTATCTCAGAAAGGAAAAATAATTCATTTATCTTCATTTAAAGTGCTAAGGCTTTTTTTTCTGTTGTACCTAATACTTTGAACTTTTATTTACCTTTTGCTATTAGTACATGTAACAAAAGTTGGTATGTATTTTTGAAATAAAGCAATACTTATTCCTTGAAAAATAGTTGAATGTAGAATTCACACATTTTTCAAGGAGTTTTTCATAAGCATTCAGAAAAAAAAGTATTTTACGAATATGAATCGTGCTAGCAGAAAACCCATACCATCTTTTGCTATACATAGCTTGATGTACATGTAAATCAAGTTTCATGTGTATTCGTCAATTGTTGTAGGAGGAGTAGCATTTTAAAATCTCTTCATAATTTTTAAAACTTTTCTTTAAAAAATTAAATGGTTAGACTTTTATGATATTTTGAGCACAAAAACTGTTTTACGTAATACATATACATTGGCTACAAGCAAAAAATTTCAGGAACCTTTAAATCAAAGTTTTTTTTAATAAATCGTACCATGCCCCCTTTATTACGTTCTCTGTTGTGCATAAATGTGAGCTACCTACTCTTGAAACACAAAACTAAATTTACTTTTAAATTATGCTTCAAAACAATAATGATACTTCATGCAACTGTCCCTAATTTTACATGATTTTTCAAACTCTGTTGGATAAAAATGGGTTTATAATATTTGTATTAGAAATATATAGAATAGAATTAGAATATTTGTATTTGTATTCCCTCCTTCCTCGGTGTCTCGACAGCCCAGGGTGGGCCTTGGAAATCTAAAGATTTCTTTTCCAGGACTGCCCTCTTCCTGCTATTGTCCTCCAATTTTCAATTCTCAAAACTAGATCTTTTTCTAGGCCATCAATCCATGTTAGATTTGGTCTGCCTTTTCTCCGTGTGCCAATTGGTTGGGAATTGAAAACTTTTTCAGTTGTGCGGTCTTTGTTCATTCTGACAATGTCACCTGCTCATTTAATTCGTTGTATTTTGGTGAAGTTAACGATGTCAGATTCATTATATGATTGATAGAACTTGAAATTAGATCTCCTTCGCCATATGCCCTTTTCCTGAATTCCTCCTAAAATAAATCTTAAATTTTCCTTACGTAGATAATGTTCTCATCTGTTTGAGACATGGACGAAATTTCACATGCAGAAGTTTTTTAATGCTGATCTTAAAAGACTTTTATACAATAGAACCTTTCTTCTTCTTTTTTTTAATTTCGATTTCATATACTTTCATATTCCATTAAGACATCTATTAGCCATAGTAATTTTCTTTTGGATTTCAGTAGTACAATCGTTTCTGTTGTTAATTTCTGAACCTAAATAAGTGAAACTGTCAACAACCTTAAATGTATACTTTTAAATTTTAAAAACATGATTTAATGCAAAGCATGCATTTGATCTTATTTTCATTCAGACCCTCCTGAGGGTTTCTTTTAATAGTTATTCACAAGAAGAAATATTTCTACACTACACTTTCAACAATATGATTTGGGTACGATATAGAAAAAAGCTTTTTTAGCTACAAGTTAAACTAATTTGGCTCAAGCGGTTTTATATTAGCTTACAAACATTTAATTTACCTTCATGTCTTCGAAGTATTTCACATTTAAGGTGACTGACTGACTACGTTCTGTGATACTCCCCCCCCCCTCCATGCCCTGGGGTATCATCTCTTCATCCACGTGGCCTAGATTTGTAGGAATAAATGATTGACCACTCGAACTCTCCAAAATAAATCTAATTTATTATCTTCTCAATATATATTAATCAATTCAAAACAAGTCTTACTAGAGAATTGGATCTGGAATGATACTACGTAATTCTCAATACTAAATTAAAATAGCGCCTGAAATCCTACTCACTATCTTTTTGATAAACTAACCTCCGAATCTTTATCTATAGTAGATTCTTTAACAAGCTAGGGTCCATTCTATAATTAAACTTTAATAATCAATCTCTTACCGATATCACACGGCGATCAGCAACCAAGCCTTATGTCTACATCTTGTATAATCTATTCTTTTAATATTAATCTTCTATATATATTATAATACGACTTGATCCAGCTTCTATTCAACTTTCCGGCATAAAGCCGACTTCTATATGACTCCTATATATCTCCTATATGACTAATTCGCAAATGCTAAAGCTACCTTATATATCTATTCACTAATCTGCATATCGCGTTTTCTTCTTGAGAAGGTTGGATTGAAATGCCATTCTGGCCTCAAAGATTCCCCAAGAGGATTAGTTAGAAGGCGCGATAAAGCCCCTTCACAGTTCGAAGCACCGGGATTTTGAAAAAGTTTATAAATAGATAATTTTGTTTGATATTTAGTGTAAGTTGAATTAGAATATATACATAAAATTGTTTTAAGAGTATTACTGGAAGAAAAAAATACTTCAATGCAATTTTGTGGCAAAAAATGTTGAATGAATGATGTACAGTTGGACCCTGATTTTGCGAATTCATTGGGACCGAACATTTTGTTCGTTAATGCTGGGTTATTCGTTATATAGGGTTCAAACAAATTACAAATTTTTTGCACTTATCTTTTGAAAATTCTATAATAAGACTAAGCAAAAAATATACATAGTTAGAAATTACACACTTTTTAAATAGCTAAAAATACTATTAGTGAATTATTGCGCTTCAGTTATATAGTTGGAAGTTTTAAACTACTGACTAAAATAGATGTTTGACAATCTTTTTGATTCTTGACTCGAAAGGGTTCTTTTTCAATTCCTACACTATCAGCTCACACTCTCTCTATATTTATTTATTTATTCATCTTGGTGTAATTTTCAATCGTTAATAAAATACATTTTGAGGCGTTCAATTGAGCTGAAATTTTATATACATGATTATTTTGGATTACAATACAGTAATTTAATTATAATTAATAAAAATTAATTGATTAAAACTAATTATTCAAAGAATTACAAATTCAGCCCCATTGGCATCATTTCTGGTGACTTAGCGACCCTTTTGGCGACTTGTGTCAAAACTTGAAAATATTTCTTTCTCACGTTTTAAAGCATTCAGTTGAACTGAAATTTTATATACACGATTGTTTTGGATGACAATACGATACTTTAATGATAATTAATAAAAATTAATTGATTGAAACTAATTATTTGAAGAATTGCAGATGTAGCCACGTTAATTTCATTTTTAGCGACTGGGGTCAAAACTTGAAAGGGTTTTTTTCTCAAGTCTTAGAGCATTTAGTTGAACTGAAATTTTATAAACACGATTGTTTTGGATAACAATACTATACTTTAATGATAATTAATAAAAGTTAATTACCACTTAATGTTGTGATTCTGTCCTATGTACATAATACTTATATTAAGAGTAACTATTTAATAAAAAGTAGCTAAAATAAATTTTTTTTATTGATCTGAGTATGAATTGACTTAAAAATTTTTCTTCTTTATGCAGAGAAGAAAATACCGCGTTATTTACATCCGGCTGCATATAATTGTTTTTCACAGTTTCTGAATAATGTAAAGCATTAGAACATGTAAAAGTTTTGATAAGAGTTGGATTATTAGTTTCTCCTTGAGAATCGGAATTCATTGGCTCCAACAAATCGACAAGCTCCTCAACTTCAGTTGCCATCAAATGTAATATAATCTTTAAAATATTAGAATATCTTCTGCCTGGTGGAACTATTCGAAACTCACACGACAGGTTACACTGTGAGGTCTATAATAATAATCCCATCGGAATTACCTGCTCAGAAGAAAAGGTTGTGACGGGCTCACGCGTCTTTTCTTTAACATAACCTCTGGGTTCTTTGATGGCCAAGATTAATGGCAACTCTTTTCCAACAAAAACCCAAGAAGCGAAATGCGAACAAGAAATTCAAATAAGATAGCTTTTAAATGAACAGAAGTTTCAGTAAGCAGAATGGCAATTTTGGGAAAGTTATGTTTGGAAGAGATACGAACGTGAATTGATAGCCTATCGTAAAGTTACCGGGAAACCCAGCCATTACTACAAGGTGAATACCATTGCACACGTGCCCAGATGTTTCCATATAGTGATCGAATCTTAGTTTGGATTAAGGTAGGACTGATTATTTGATATTAGGACTTGTAATATTATTAGAAGTAAGAGTAGGCGGAAAATAATTATAACGTAGAAAAAGTGGTCTAAATTACGTGATTCTGTTTAACTATCACTGTGTGTTCGTTCATTCTAGATTCTCACTTATTTAAAGTTATCTAAATTGTTAGACATTTAAGTTTTATTCTTAATAAAGTCATATTAAGTATTTAAAATGTCTGCTTATTTAGAAATCCCCACACCTCTAGCTCACGCTGAAAATCAAAGATATGGTCACCAAAGGGGGGCTATAAGGTCTTTTACTATTTAGAACAAAAGGATACAAAGAAAACGAAAATTATAAAACTAGATCTACAAGAAGAAAAACCCAATTTTTTCCAATACAAATTAATCAAAAAAAATTTTAAAGCTGTTGAAATAATTCATAATTTCGGGGCTTATTATTCCTTAAATAGTTTTTTTCCCCTAATTTTAATCGGGGGAGTAAAAAACATTCTTTAAATTAGGGTTTGATAAATTAGCTTCCCCGACTGTATTTTCAAAACATTTTCCTTTCATGAAAAATGCATCTAAAATAATAACATTGTCTCTCTCTTTTAGCTAAGACCTCTATTGAACCTGAACTACGATTTTTGAGATATGTAATTTAGAAGTAAATTTATTTATACTTTAATACATCAGAGTAGTGAAATTGTAACAAAAAAACACCATTTAATTAATTGAATTGGTTAAGAACTTTTCAAAACTTTTAGTTCAGTCTCTGTAGAGAAGTCTCAGCTATTTGCAAGCAAAATACTTTTATTATCGAAACATTTTCATAAAAGGATAATGTGTTTTGAAAATATGCTATTCTTTCATCCTTTTTCAATTCCTACTCTATTAGTTCCCACTCTCCCTATATATATATATATATATATTGGCAAACAAGCCAATTTTATACCTAACATTAATTTTTATCCACAATATCTTAATTTAATACAGACAAATAATAACAACAATGAAGCAAATTTTCTTGACATACATGTCAAATTATATGAAAATGTAATAGTTTCTAATATTTATGATAAAAGAGAAGAATTTAATTTCAATATTATAAAAGTTCGTCATTGGGAGAGTAATGTACATGTTTCTATATTCAGAAATATTGTTATTAATTATATACAACGTAATAAATTTCTTGTGTCAAAAAGATCAGACATTATAAATAACTATAAACATTTGACTAAATATTGCTTAAATCAGAAATACCCAATTAATTTTATTAATAGTTATATAAATAAAGCTATTCAAAATAGCTAGGATTAAAATTCTGAGATTGATAATAGTTTATTACTATAAACTTAAATATTTTATTGTTATAGTTATCTCCATAATCTAATTTTAGATTAGAAATTACTTACTATTATTTTACTCATATTTACTCTGGTGTTATTATAGTTATGCTATAATATGCAACTCTTATTAATTTTTATTTCCATTCTTTTTATTCTTTTGTTAAGTGCTACATTTCAGCCATTCTTTTGATTTAAATCTGTATTAGGGTATAGAATCTGGCAACAAATTAATGTTTGCACTCAGATTTAGCGCAGGGTTTGCATTTGTAAATGCAATTTTTAGGTAAGTTACCTCTATCTTGTAATGGATTTAGATATTCCTATCCATTATTTCCTATTGGTTTTTGCTCAGTGTTATTTACAAAAAAAGGGGGAAGGTTGGCTGGCCAAAAAACAAGTTCAACCCCACTTTTATATAAATTATTTTTTATATAATAGCTGTCCTAAGTCAGTAATGTTCATAACACTGCAGCATCCATTTTATATTTATAATCTTGATTACTCTTTTGTCCTTCATTGTGTGATTTTCCTGCTGTCTATGTGTTTGTCGAATGTTATTGTTTGGATGTTATCTATTGTTTGTAGAGAATTGGCCTATATATATATTGTTTTAGAACATACATAAAATACTTTTTATTCATCCACTCAAGTTCAAATACATTTTTTTAAAACTTGTAGTGGATGACCCTTGATGTTAATACAACTTTTTCAAGTATTGGTTCATTAAATAAACTTAATTAGTAAATAAATAGTAACAAACAAAAATAATAATAGTCCAACACCACATATAAAAAAGAAAATCGTTCGTTGTGTCCCTGCAGTGCAATGAACTTCTAATCCAATGATCGTGGGTTCGAATCCCACTTGGGAATTAATTTCTGAGAATGTGATTTATAAATGAATAAATAGTAACAAACAAAAATAATAGTCCAACACTATATATAGAATGGAAAATCGCCTTCTATGTTTCCACTTAATATTGTGATTCTGTGTAATATGTATATATATATTTATATTAATTATAGTTATTTAATAAAAAGTAACTAAAATAAAACTTTTCTTTGTTGATCTAAGTAGGAATTGACTTAATTTTTTTTAATGTTACTTGTTTTTTTTCAGTAAAATTGCATTTAAATAACTTTTTCTTGTAATAAAAATTGTCTTAAATTAATTAAATCCAACTAACATTAAATATATCAAAATTATTTATTTCAGCCCTCCTTTCAAAAGTACGATTCCTTAGGTAATGAGTTACCTTTAATGAAGCAGAAAGCAGTATTTTAACAGTCAAGAAGAAAGAATATCTAAAATTCAAGAATTGTCAATTAAAAGGCAATTTAAGGTTTTTGAATATAATATACACAAAAAATCAAGCATCAACTGTAGATAACAAATTATAAATAGATTTAAATATTTTGAAGGAAAGACATGAGATATGATTTAAATCAAAATATTAATTAATTCTATTTACCATTTTTAGTACTGAATGATATTTCGGGCACACATTCGTGATATTCTGCATAATTCTCGAATTTTATCCAAATCTTATATATAATACCTCCCTGCCAGTCGAAAACACTTATCTGTGTTTTCTCCGTATTTTTTTTAAAAACAAGTAATATCTACAATTCCATCTGGGAAGTAAATATTCTGTTTTCTTATTTTTTTTTTCTCCTCAAAATAAGGCTTTTTCTCCCAAAAAATAATCAATTCCTTATGCTTGCATAGCTGTTTTTTTAGATAAACTGTTTTTTTCTAGCTTCTGGAAATCAGTTTAGATGACATTCAAGTGACTTTAACAAAATAAATCATTTTGAAAGAAAATCAGGCAATCTATTTTTTCATATTGTGAACCAAAAAAAAAAATGTTAAGAATAAATGTTTTATGAAAACAATCAACAGATGAGCATTTCCAAAATCAGGTTTCATTTTTTATGAATATTCTATCATAACTATTGTATCAGTAAACAATTATCCAATGTACTGTCTTCTTCATGAATACTTCTTACAGAGAGAGCTAAAATTGATTTGTTATTGAATTCTTTATGAGGAAATACATGAAAAATAGAATTTGTTTAAAAATACATATACAACTATTGAGAAAAATATTATAAATTACACTTATGTCACACACACACACTCATACTGAAATGTATTTTCAGTTTTACTAATATTAGATACATAGTAGAAAATTCTTTCATGTATAATTTTAGTAATTACACTAGTGTACAAAATTAAAAGAATTCGCATATTTCGTCGAGTTTCATGAAAAGAGTTCAACAAAATAACAAAAAAGCACTGCTTCGAAACAGAGATGCATGTCTTGCGTGTCGAATACGTAAGCATATACGTATGTACGTGTATGGGGACAGAACTAGTTGAGTAACAGGATTTGAAAGCGAGTGGGACAAATTTCGCAACACCTCATCAAACCTTTTGTTGTGTGTGTTTTGCAGCAATCGATTAAATTAAAATTTGAACAGTAAAAATGAGTTACGACCAATGTTAAGAGGATTGAATGAGTAGGCAAATGTTGTATAGGTTAGAAGAAGGCCAGTCCCAAATCCAGATATATAGAGAATTCAATTTAACAACGAGAGTCATGTTTAAGGTATCCGACTACGTTCGGAACCATGATTTTAAAAAAGCACATAAATGTATTATTTTCATGATATTTAGTGTCGCTTAGATTAGAATACATGTATAAAACTGTTTTAAGGACATTATGACAAAAATAAATTATTTAAGTACAATATTTCGGCAAAAAATTAACTTAGAATAAACTTTTTTCCAAATGTTCTCCTTTTGTAAACAAAATGCTTCTATTGTATTACTATTTTGCCTGTATATAGCTCAGACTACTGTACAGAGGCTCAACTATGATTTTTGAAAAATTCTCATTATTTTCAGAGTTACAACCATTTGAAATAACTATCGGCGTATTTCCTTAAAATTTCTCCCTTCTGTTTTCGTAAAACATGGATAAACCGACTTCCAAGTTATGCATTTCAAACATTCTAGTTGAGCCTCTGTACAGAGGTCTGAGCTATATACAGGCAAAATATTAATACAATAGAAGCATTTTTTACAAAAGAAGAACATTTGGAAAAAAGGTTATTCTAAGTTAGCTTTTTGTCAAAATATTGTACTTAAATAATTTTTTATTGTAATACTATTCTTACCCAATTTTATATACATTGTCTAATCTAAGTGACGCTATATATCATAAATATTATCCATTTATAAGCTTTTGCAAAATCACGGTTCCGAACGTAGTCGGATACCTTAACGTGTGGCAACAGTTTCAGGATACCGGATCCATCGAGAGAAGGCCTGGGAAAGGTTGTCCGAGCCATGACGAACATAGGAGATCGCCATTTGTCCATTATAGAGAAGTATAACAAGGATGCTACAGCTTCTTAGGTCTCTCGAGAGCTGCATGCAGGCATAGGAACCCGAGTATCAAGGATGACTGTTTCCAGAAGACTTCATGAGAGAGAGTTGTTTGTGAAAAGATCAATTATTTGCGTCCCTCTGAATACTACAAACAGGAGAGTCTGTGTAATATGGCGCAGAAATCATAGAGATTGTAGCATGGATTAATAGGTGACCATTCTCTTCATTGATGATTCTCGACTCAAACTAACTAGTAATTTTCTCCGGACTGTCATATGGAGAGAACCAGGGACCCTCTGTCTACCCTCCAATGTCCGACTATTACGTCAGCAGTCTTGATGGTCTGGAGAGGCATCATGTTGGATGGCTTCACACACTTCTATGTCGTTGAAAGAAGCCCTGTGACTGCTGTGAGATATAAGGGTGAGGTCTTGGAGCCCTATGTTTGCCTTTTCAGGGGTTCAGTCGGCCCTAATTTCTTTTTAACCCTTTATCTACCGACGATACTTATAAGTACCACTCACTTCAAAATTACATAGAATAACCATTTTTACAAATACTCTGACAATACTTAGCAGGGATATTCTTTTAAATCCACTCTTCCAAGATATATAGCAGCACAGGTTCTATGATGAGTATTTTAGCGGGGAAGACGAATAGTTTTATAGAGAAATTGCGTTTTCAGCTGATGGCGTTTTTAGCGCATTGCGAAAATTGTCATTTTTGTTCCGAAAAAATAGTTAATGTCAAAAAGTAAGTATCTCATTTTTTTTTTGTATGTTAATGAAGACCATAGAAAATGATTTGACTATTTATTTTAAGTAAACAGTGTATATAATTAATTTTACAGTTGAATATCTTTAATTAATGAATTAGCTCTAACGGATTAAATTTCCCAAAGTTGAGTATTTTTGTTTATGCATATCCCTTAATTTTCAATGTAGCAATTCAAAAAAAAATATTGCATGAAAAAAACTGCAGTAAATCATTATACGGTAGATAAAGGGTTAATCGATAACAACGTGAGGCCACATAGAATTCATTCGGTCGACGAATTTCTTAAAAATGATGATATACGCTAGATGGATTGACCAGTCAGATATCCCGATTTAATCCCCATAGAGCAGTGGTTCTCAATCTGTGGAGAACGCGCCCTAGGGGGAGGTGATAACCCTACGTGGAGGATGTGAAAACAAAAGTCGAAAATAAAAGATGATTTAAAAATTATTAATTTACTAATAAGAAGCAAAATAAAATATGCATTCTGACATAATAAGAAATAAAAGGCATATTTACACTGATATAATATACTTATAAACGTATTTGTAATGCACAATGTACTTGATAATTATCAATACTAAATTAAGAAACAGTTCAATAATTACTAGTGACACTCCCATGGGCATTTAAAAGGAAGGTTTAATATTAGAAAAAAAAATGACAAACTTTAATTTTCTTTTCTATATTTAACTGAGATCTATATTTTGTTTTCAAAGCAGCCACCGCAGAAATTCCGGGGGGATTTGGAACGGATGGAAAAGGGATGATATAGAGATGAAATATAAATGTTTAATTTAATCAAAAATTATTTTGCAACCTGTTCCAAATTTAAAAGTTAGAATCAAACACATAGTACTTATCCAACTTAAAAGTAACTTACTTAAAAATTCTGACTTAAAAGTAACGAAGTTTAATACTTATCCTGATAATTTGTACTGTTTATAATTAAGTTCACATATTGCAGTTTTAGCATCAAAGTGCATAATTATTGTATTCTATACATTGTTATTTTATGGGGGGGAGAGGCGCGATGAAAGCTATTATTGAAAATTGGGTCTCAAATATTGTAAGTTTGAGAAACACTGCTATAGAGTATGTGCGTGACACTCTGGGGAGGGCAATTACAACTCTCCTCTGAGATTTATTCAAAGACTGAAAACAAAGTTTCTGCACGAGTGGGATTATTTGCCGCAGGAACTCATATCATTTATTTATAGTGTAAAATCTCAGTGAGAGACCTATATATCTGTAAGAGCGGACCACATCCTCTAGTAAGAATTTTTTTTTTTTTGCTCTATTCTTCAATTGTTGTTCCATACCTCCCGATTCCGATGAGTGTTACGCACGATCATGAATGTGTATTATTATAACTGTTGAGTGGTTATTTATTTATTTATTATTTTTGCATTATATCAACCCTATGTACGTACTAAATTTCATTCAAATCTGTCAAGATCATCATCAAGAAATAATCGACCAAATCTGAAAACTCTCTTAATTTTTAAAACTAGTCTGTTTCTGTGTCAAAAAATATTTAATAAATAAATAAAGAATTAAAACTATTTCTATTTAACTAACTCTTCGTAAAGGATTGCGGTTTAAACTTATTTTCAATAGTAAGAATTTATCATAGTTTAACCCTTAACTTCGCAATTTTTTAAATTTCAATGAAAAAATTATTTCAGCTAGTTCTCAAGTAATAAATAAAAGGGAAAAATATGAAAAAAAATTAAGCAGTTTTAAATTGAATTTCAGTCATTTTTTTGTTTTTTGCAGAAGTGCAACATTGAGTAGTAATGCTGTAAATAAAAAACTTTTTTTTTTATATGAGTATTTTATTATCAGCATAAAATGTTTAAATTCCTTACCTGGTAATTTATTTCGTCAATAAACAAGAGGAAGCATAAAATATAAAGGATTCTTTCTATAACCAAAGCACAGTTCTTGAGGCATCAGAGATTTTTATAATTGTAGTGATTTCTGGAAAAAATGTACCTTCTTCTAGTGACAAAATTAACATGTATTTCGTTGCAGTAATCTTTTTCTTCTCAGATAAGTGATTTGTAGGTAATTAAAAAAAATATTGAGTCTGTTAAATTAAAATAAATCATATGTTGTAGAAATGCAACAGTGCGAAGTTAAGGGTTAAATGAAATTGACTATAATTAAAAATCTTTCTTAAATTAATCAAAGATAAATAGCTAAATATTATATTCTTGTAAAGCTATTAGGCTATTCGGGAAGTAATTTCCTTTTTGCTTTTTTATGAAAATGTAAGACTATATCCTTAAAGTGTAAAAAATTGTTTCATTTTATATTTTTCATTTTGATCCATAACTTTTTACCATCTTTCTGGCAGTGACCTGATTCCATGCTCATAAAACTTCTGATGTTTGCAGGTAAAAAACTAACTTAAGCCAGTTTAGACGTCCTCATTTGAAGTAAAGATTCTGAAGAGACCGGAATAATAAATAATAATCCAAAGGAGCTGGATCTGGAGAATTTAGTGGGTATAGTAGTACACAGATGTCTAAAATTGAAAGTTAGAAACACATTTTTTGCAAAATTAAAAGAAAAATAATGAAAAGAGACAAGTTGTAGTAAAATATTTTATTATTTAGAAATGACTTCTTTATTTTTCTTTTTCAAATTCAGACACAAAACAGAGAAATTTGTCTAAAAGAAGTAGATTATGTTCTTGTACAACATACAATAAAAGAGACATAGGTACTTCCGTATCATACGGTAGACCAATTTTGCCGTATTACAAAAATGATGTCAAATGCCCCAATATTCAGTCATTGGTGGAAAACCATTCCCACGCATGTTCCAAAATAATAATAACGAGGCCAGCATTTGGCGACATCTTTTGAATTAGTGGCTTTTTTTATTTGGCGAAATTGGTCTCTCTGGACGGTATAACACGTAAGTACTCAATTATACATAGCTACCTTTGATCCTAAAATTATACTACATGCTTCTTAGACAACCACAAAAAATAGATCCAATATGCTACTGCAAATAGTAAAAATAATGAAGGAAAAATTTTTTGACTACACTTGTCTACAGTTTTTGCATTGAAGGGTATTTTTTCAGAATCGGAACGCTGATTTAAACTGCTACTTCTTGAACAAAATATTTTGGAAGAAATCAACAATTCTTTCGATATTTTTCCAAACTCTTTTTCCTCTTTTGATTTCTTTTTTCTTGATGAAGAAGTATTATCTTTCAAGCCTTTATCAGTGTTCTGAAATATATATATAGAGAGAGAGATATGTATAAGCACAGGGTGTTACAATAAAATTGGCATAAAACACTGAATTTTAATAATAAAAAAAATTTACTCATGTATTACACCGTCTACCAATTTCGGCTAATCAAAAACATCGCCAAATGTTGTCATAGTTACCATTATTGTGTTTGAACAAGCGAGGGAATGTTTTTCTAGTCTGGCATTTGTGTGACGATATCTTTAAATTTGATAAAAATGGTCGACGGTATAATACGTAAATACCAAAAAAAAAAAAAAAAAAACCATATAAAAAGAAATCGAAATAAGTAATTTGATGCGCAATATACATTTAATTACAATCAGAGTAAAAAAAGTGTTTTCTGGTGAATTTAGTAAAAATACAATGGGCGAAATTCATGGGACGTCATAGTCGTATGATAAATGTAATCATGTGTTTCCAGCAATCAGTTCATACGCTTCGCTGTTGCAAACTTTTACTTTTTACAGAAACTTTCTTCTAAAAAGTACATATTTGTCCACAATAATAACGCTCATAGGTAAACAAAATGAACTATCTTTAAAAGTTTAAGTGTAATAAAAGAGTTTTTATTTTTAATTTTGAAAAACTTTTTAATAGCAGCCTAATGACTAACTCTAACACTCACCTTTCTAGGGTTTAAATATTACTCCAATTAGCATGAAACCAAGTTCTCTCTACGGAAGGCTGTTTTAAATTTAAACAATAGTCCATCCCAAGCTGACAACCCATTCCTACGTGAGGACTTCTAGCTTCGACAGATTTAACGTACATTAGTGACTCAAGATGAGTATTTAGTGGGTACCGAAAGCGCAGCTTGACTAAAACATCACCAGCCACATTTCGATAGTAGATAAATTTGCTACCTCGGTTACCACACATAAATAAGTGTTAATAACTTTAAAAACACAAATAGAAATGCGTTGCATTAGAATTAATAAATTACCCAATGTGCGACGGTCACATGAGAAATACAAACACATGTTCTCCATTGAATTAAAATTTGAAATTATACATGTTGCTTTACTTTTAGAATTTAGATAAAATCTCAACTTTCATAAGTGGGTAAAGTTATGCAAGTATTTAGATTCTTTGAAAAGATTTCCAAAATTAAAAAAAAAAATTCTTTTACTATACGCGTGTGCTTTTAAATCAAGTGCATTTTGTTTACTATGCACATTATTATTGTTGACAAATTTGTAGTTCAAAAAGAAAGTTTCTGCAAGAAACAAAAGTTGGCAACAGCGAAACGTATGAACTGGTTGGCTGAAAACGGGATTGTGTTTATCATGTGACTATGACGTAACATGAATTTATGAGCTGATTGGTTGTAAATACAAGATTCCAGTTATCACATGACTGGGACACTACATGAACTTTCATTGTTTTTTTATAAATTTCTTAGCTGTTTTGTATAATTTTTATTATTTTTTTAAAAACATTACATTTCTAATCAAAGTACATTTTCAATTGATTATATGTTATCGATATACAAAACAACATGATAAAAGCAGTTATTAGAAAGTGCATACCTTATAAGTACGAGCATATATTCTATATGTGAATGTAAATGCTAAAATTGAGCCGAAGACCTGGAGAAGGCATGCGAACAGCCATAGATCCATTGCTGTCATATAACTGATGGCGGGGAGGTTGTTCCTAGCTTGAATCATCTGAGTGACCAGGGTCAGCAGGGAGGTCACCCCTAAAGTGATCCTGGCTGGAACCGCACTCACGTCGATCCAGAAAGATGTCCAGGACAAAAAGACCACCAGGGTACTAGGAATGTAGACGTTGAGGAGACTGCCACTTATTTTCCGGACAAATGTGAAGTTTGCATACAGATATGTGAAATTCGCTGCAGAAATCAAAAATATAATAAATATATAATAATGAGAATAATGAGAGAAGTGTTAATAAAATTGTGAGAAATTTTAAATGACAACAGAAAAATTTTTCGGAACGATAAATTCTGCAAAAAATAATTCGGTTACTTTTCTAAAAAATTTGCTGTTGAAATATTATTTTAGAAGCATTTTTTATAAAAGGAGAACATTTTGAAATAAGATTATTCTAAGTTAATTTTTGCAAAATATTGTATTTAAATAATTTTTTTTTTGTCGAAATGTCCTTAAAACAATTTTATACATGTATTTTAATCTAAGTGAGACTAAATATCATGAAAGTTATCCATGTATGCGCTTTTTTAAAATCACGGTTCCGAACGTAGTCGGATACCTTAAAAGAATTAAAAATTTAAAATAACAAAATTAAGTATACAGGCATTAAGAAAAAGTTACATTAAATATTTTAATTACAAGAAAACAAAATATAATTAAGAAGACTTACCTTGTAGCAGTACCGGATATATTTGTACAAAACTGCCATACAATGACAAAAGAGCTAGTATAATCTAGTGATTATGTGATATAAACCTTCTGATTAAATGCCTTTTTAAAAGTTTTGACCTAGATTTCTCTCTTCAAAATAAATTACCCGTCTTATTATCCCTTTGCTTAAATTAATTCTAAGATAGAATTGAATATTGTTAAATTACAACCAAGTTTCACAAAGCCGAATCGGGTCTTCTGAACAAATTACCTATAATTTTAAGTGAGAATTTTAAAGTGGATTTTTCAAGAGTCAAATCAAAGCCTTTAGTTGATTTTTTAAAATCAAAATTCAATTTAATTATGTGAAATGATCCAAATGAAATCACGAGGAAGTACGGAACAACGATGACGGAGTTTTTTATAGATATTTAAATAAAATTTTGTATCTTAAGTATTTATAACCTATTTCAGCTACCATAAACCCATTGTTTCCTTCTTAGAATGCAATTAATTCCCAAATCTTGTGACCTCCCCCCGGCCTGGGGGTATCATCTCTTCATCTACGCGACCTAGATTTGTAGGAGGAAATGATTGATCACCCGAATTCGCAATAATAAATCTAATTTATTACTATTCCAATATATTGATCAACACAACACAAGTCTTTCTATAGGGATTCGATCACTAGTGATACAACGTAATTCTAAATACTAAGTAAATAGCGCTTGGAATCTTAATCACTATCTTTATAAGAAGTTATCCTAAGAATCTTTATTTGCCTTAGATTCCTTAACACACTAAAGCCCTTTCTATAACTATGCTTCCATATTTAATATCTTACCAATAGCTCTCGGCCTTCAGCATCTCAGCTTTCACACAGTCTCCTTGTTCTATTCTACTCTCTCATTCTAACACGCGAATACTAAAGCTCCAATATATATCTAATAACTAATCTGCATATTGCGGTTTCTTCTTGAGAGGATTGGATTGAAATAATGCCATTCTGACCCCAAAGATTCCCCAAGAGGATTAGTGGAAAAGCGCGATAAAGCCCCTTCACAATCTGATTGCATATTTCACACAAAAGTATTACTTTATGAGTATAGACATATGCATAAATAATTTTATAGGACAATACTAATATACCCTTGTTTTTTATTCCCCTAACTAAACTCTGAAATAACGTTACAAAATTTGCAGTTATCACTTCAATCGTGTGGTCATACGCGCACACATTTTTTCGATAAGTCAGCACTTTCACAAACACGGTCACCCTTTGACCCTCATTAGGTCGAGTTTTCAGGGCACTGCTGTATTATATTCAGCAGTCATGTTCGCTTGTCGGATTTAAATTCAAGCCAAGATCTTATATACACGCACCGCAGGTCATTAAATTTGCAATAATGGGAAGGAAAGCAAATAAAACTTTACTTAATGTACGTATGGCAGAAAGATTAAATGATTAAATTTGCAGGCAATTTAGGTAATACATGGTTCGAAATTAGCACACAAAGCTACCGCATCTAGCAACTAAAGCAGCTTTTTCCCTATTCGTCGTCGAGTCGAACTGGGCTTGAATGACAATCACTACACATTGTATCAAATTTATAAGCCATTTTAGCAATCGTAGGGGCTAGAGAATGGTAGTGACTTCAGCAACCTATGACCTGAAATTTTCAATAGACGTAGAAATTGCTGACCTGGGCAACAATCGAACCCCTTCTGCACAGAGGTAAGTCAGGACACGACGGAAAACATGTGATCTTGCGTTATGCTGTTCAAAAGGTCTATTGGAATGTTGTTATGTTATCTTCGAGGCCTCGAAGATAAAACATAGTCACCTGCCGAAAGATCTGAATGATGTAACACTGGCTTTTTCTCAGATCACCGATGAAGAAAAAAAAGAGGTATCCGTGTCTTATACCCAATGTTGCCCATGCCATCACACCAGGTGCAGGACCAGTACGTCGGTATCAAATGAAAGCAGGTCACATAAGTTCTTTGAGCTCATGGTTGCTTTATTTAAGGTATCCGACTACGTTCGGAAACGTGATTTTAAAAAGGCGCATAAATGGATAATTTTCATGATATTTAGTGTCACTTAGATTAGAATACATGCATAAAATTGTTTTAAGGACATTTTGTCAAAAAAAAATTACTTAAATACAATATTTCGGCAAAAAATTAACTTAGAATAACCTTTTTTCAAAATGTTCTCCTTTTGTCAAAAATGCTTCTATTATAATAATATTTTGCCTGTATATAGCTCAGAC
>BMAV01012362.1:33651-58288 GCA_019973955.1 Trichonephila inaurata madagascariensis | reverse complement strand
TATTTACTTACTTATTATAATACTTATATATTTAATTACTTATTATATATAATACTTATATATTTAATTACTTATTGCAATACCTATATATTTACTTTTATTACAATACCTATATATTTACTTATTATAATATATATTTAATTACTTATTGCAATACTTATATATTTACTTACTTATTATAATATTTATATGTTTAATTACTTATCGCATACTTATATATTGAGGTTATAAACTCATCTGCCTGTATAAGAGTAAAAATAAAACATTAGTAAAAATGCAAATAAAATTTGATTTGCAAAACTTTCTTTTTTAGTCAGCTAATGGGTTCTGATCGCGACAAAATACTTTAACAAAATAATAAACAAGCAAACATATTACCTTTGAAATAAAATTAGACATTTTATAATTAGAAAAGCAAAACAACATTATTTATGCTCAGATTTTCCGAAGTGGCCCGCAAGATCATTTGGGTTGGACACCCCTGTTCTAGAGGAATATTGGGTTTTTAAAAATTATTCTATTATAAACCTTCCTCCTCCTCCGAAGATGTGATTATGTAAATTAAGACTTGTATATAAAGATTAAACTTTCAAGTTAGAGAGAGAATGGTTAGACTGCTAACGGATAGCAGTGATTGATTAACGTGAAGTTAGGCGTGTGTTCTTCGTAGCTGATTTGTGTAATACTAAGATTGATGATTTAGTCAATTGAGGATTAAATTGAATTAGGTCGCTGGGAATTAGAAGGTGTATTGCCTGGACATAAGCGATCCGATTTATTAAGTCTTCTAGTATCTCGTCCACCTCGTTATTACTTTCCGTATTTAGTAGTTGGTGTATTTCTTAATTTGGGTTATTGAATTGGTGTTGTTGTTCATAATTGTGAATAAATAAAAGTTGTTTTGGATATGGCTTATCTTCCTTCCGACCCTCATACACTAATGGACGACGCAGGGTGTCCATTACAACCATCGAGATCAGCTACTTGCAAGAAAAACCTTTTCTGTTCCGGGTAAAAATGATGTCATTTGAAAAACTCTATTTTTTTTTAATTCAAACTAATAAAAGAATTTTTTTTTCTGTTGAAATAGTTCGTTTGTTCGGGGTATATTATTCGTTAAATAGTTTTTTTCACTCCCTTTTATTCGGGGTAAGGAAAAAATTCGTTGAATAGTATTTCGTTAAATCGGGATCTGACTGTATAGCAATTTATTATTATTATTCATACCTGTTAACCATTTTTCACGTGTAGTATATGCTCTCGGAGGGAGGAGTTCGTACTTCAAAGTATGTATGTCATGCGTAAATGAGACGCCCTTGAAATAACTCCTAAAACGTATGTCTTCACTCGCCCAGTGCATTAATAGAATATGTTCCGGAGTCTGCACTGGAAAAATACAAATGTGCTTTTAACTACTAACATATATGATAATTCCAAAAATATTGGTGTGTGAGTTATATACAGGGTGTATCTAAACTCAGCAGCAAAACTTTAAGGGTTGCTAGTACACATCAAGACAAACAATATTAACTAGGAAACTTAGGGTCCCAAACGTCTTCCGAAGGAGATAGTTGTCATTAAAGTTTAGGGTCCGAAATTTCAAATGATTATAAAAACGGAAAAATGGATCGATTTGTTAACGGTTTTCGCTAAAATTATTCTTTTTATCAGTATGTTCTTGAAAAATAAATTTTAAAGATACAACTAAAAAAATGTCGATAGAGGGCGCTTTAGACTTTGGAGTAACTCACAACTATTTTTTACCGTTATTTTTTGTATCACATTAAATGCTTTCAAGAGTTTCGACTTAAACTTAAATTTTGAGCTCAAATTTTGTATCGTGGGGGGGTGGTTAAGTAGCGCAAACTCAACTAAGTTCAGGAGGTGAAATTTGAACTCATCTCCTTCCCTTGACACAGTTCAGTTATTCACGATCTTCGATGCTCAGTCGTAGACTAAATAAAAAAGTTATTCATAACAGACATGAGCAATTTTTCCCCACAAAATACCCGACTATGCAAATCACCAGATTTGCATGCAAAGTGTAGTACACGAGGATTTAACTGTATGGTGCTAATTGTATATAAGGATGCAAAGTTCTACTGCAAAGTGTTCCAGCCAACAGAAAGGCTCGTATGGGGTTCCAACATGACGGAGCGCTTGCACATTTCAGCGCAGATGTGCGAAGGGCATTGGATACAGCATATCCAGAGCGATGGATTGGGCGGGGTGGTCCGGTAAATTGGCCGGCACGCTCGTCTGACCTCTCCTGCCTAGACTTCTTCCTCTGGGGCCATATGAAGAGTCTAGTTTTCGCAAGCTCCGTCGACTCCGACGAGGCCCTGGTTACGAGGATTGCCGTCGTAGCAGACGAAATACGGGAGATACCCGGGGTATTTGTTAATGTTCGACATTCCCTCTGCCGGCGGTGTGAGGCTTGCATTTTTGCTGGTGGGCGCTTTTTTTAACAGTTTTTGTGATTCCGCAATAAAATCACGCGTGTATCATTTTCTATGTGTCATCATTCATTCAACCTTCATTCATCAAATTGTTTCTTTTTATTTTGAGCAGAGAAGTTGCTCATGTCTATTATGAATACTTTTTTTTAATTTTGTCATCCCTCTCTCGTTTACTTTACGTGTAGGAGGTAGTCGTTACTGCCTGATCTACGACACCAAGATCGGGAATAGCTGAACTCTGTTCAGAGGGAAGGGAGTTTCAAATTTCACCTCCTGAACACAATTCCGTTTGCGCTACTTAACCACCCCCAACGATTCAAATTTTGAGCTCAAAATTTAAGTTTAAGTCTAAGCTTTTGAAAGCATTTAAACTGATACAAAAAATAACGGTAAAAAATAATTGTTCGTTACTCCAAAGTCTAAAGCACCCTCTATATTGACATTTTTTTAGCTGTATCTTTAAAATTTATTTTTCAAGAACATACTGACAAAAAGAATAATTTTAGTGAAAACCACTAACGAATCGACCCATTTTTCCGTTTTTTATAATCATTTGAAATTTCAGACCCTAAACTTAATAATGGCACCAATCTCCTTCGGAAGACATTTGGGACCCTAAGTTTCCTATTTACTTTTGTTTGTCTTGATGTGTACTATCACCCCTTAAAATTTTGCCGCAGAGTTTAGATACATCCTGTATATAAATTATATTTATTTTAAATACTTTTATTCAATTGAAATATATATATAAGGAAAGATATTATTGCGCAATTAAATTTAAATTTTGCAGAAACATAATACTAAACTAATAACAGTATTTAAATTTCTACTCACACAAAGATATTTTTAGAAAGCATTCTTGAACATCGATTGGGTAGAGCATGAAATTCATGTAGCATCCAACAACGAGATTGTATCTGTATAGAGATATTTATTATTTTTTAAGAAATGCACACTAACTCAATTTAGTAGTAAATGTTTTTTTTTCATTTATAGCTTATTTTTAAGCTTTTTTTAAGCACGTCAATTTAGTTACCTATACAAAATAAATCGATAGTTATTAATAAACTAATTAAGAAAAACATTTGGGGAGTACATGAAGAATTCCCATAGTGAAAGTGTACTAATTTGCTTCGATATATGTAATTAGTCTATTCAGGTTATATTATTTAAATGCATAAAAAACTAATAATCTTATATTTTTAGATCTAATATATATTTTAATCTTTATTTTTATTATAAAAATTAATAATCTTCTAATTTTAAGGAAAAATATTAATCTTATAAAAATAAGAATCCACACATTCATATTTTAAGCAATTGAAATGAAAATATATAATATGCATGTACTATTTTTCGACGCAAATACTAATGTCCAATGCACTGTTAAATAAACCGTTTAGAACAGTGCTTCTCAAACTTTCAATACTCGCGACCCAATATTCAATCATCATTTTCATCGCGCCCCCCCTCATACAATAACATTGTATTGAATTCAATAATACAATAATTTTACACTAAAGCTACAATACGACTTTAACTTCTTATGTGCCACCGACGTATATAAACGTCTCGCTCATCCAAAACATTAATTTTCTGGACGTATATAAACGTCTTTCCGAAGTACGATCTTTTCTGTGCACTGTTATCCATAAAGTTATTCCTAAGGCCTTGGAACATAATAAAAGGACCTTGACAGTCTTTGCAAAGGATTTACTTATTTCAGAGGATTTTGCTTATTTCTTCCTTTTCTCCCCCCTCCCCCCAAAAAAACATCAAATACACGCGTCTACGTGGAAAACCGTGGCATTGGGCAGCGAACCGCATTATTTTAATCGGCAGTAAAGGAAGTAATTATAAACCGTACCAATCATCAAGATAAGTGTTAATACAAGCCCACGGGGTCACTGGTAGTTATCAAACTTGTTCTTAACTTAGTATTGTTAAATTAATAATAAAATTCATTATACAGTACAGATATTTTTTAAGTGTATTATATCAGTGTAAATGTGTATTTTATATTTTATTATGTCAGAAAGTATTTTGTTTGCTTACTTTCAGTAAATTAATAATTTTTTGAATAAACTTTCGTTTTCGACTTTTCAATATGCTCGCGCCCCCCTCGTAGAGTTATCACGCCCCTCAAGGGGGGCGCGCCCCACAGTTTGAGAAACGCTGGCTTAGAATTAAAACTGAACATTGTTAAAATGTTTATGTACAGGGTATTGCAGAATTCAACCGAAAAATTCAGAGGAGTGATAGTAGTCAACATGGGGATAGCAAATCATCATAGAACATGGGATCGCAAACCACGTTTATAGGCCAAAACCGCGATAATAGTCACCGTCAGGAGGAGGAGCCAGACGAGGGAGTGGCCAAATGAATAAGGGGATTCGGAGCACAGTGGTAGGGTTGAAGAAAACTGCAAGAATGCAAATTTCCTACTTCTCCCAGAGTTGATGCAAGAAGTACCGGTCACTGCGCACCAGAACGTGTGGTTCATGTGTGACGGGGCCTTAGGCGACTTTCAACAACTAATCCTCTTGGGGAATCTTTGGGCTAGCATTCGCGTTTATTTCATAATCATCTCTCTCAAGAAGAAACCATGAGATGCTAATGAGTTAGTGTATATAAAAGGTTAGAGTTTAATAATCGTAGATCACAGACGGAGCGGTGTCGCTGAACACAGTGTTACTATGGTAAGAATTAGAATTACGCATCGTGACTAAAGAACGGATTTTGGCTACTAAATTAGTGAATCTAGGATTAATGGGATAGGATTGATTCAAGTTAATCTATTCGGATTTCATGTGCTTATTCGCGTATAGACGTTGCTTTCTTTATATCACTCTAAAGGCCGTATCACACGTATATTTTTCATGCAATTTTTGGCCGAATCTGAGGGGGAAGGGTTACCGTAAACAAAACAACATGCTCTGACGTCAGCCGCGCTCTGTCTCCACATTGAAAAATTACTCGCCGTTTTTTCTGCTTCGGAAAACAAACATCCAAAATTATTTCTTTCATTTCTCTTGCGCTTTTGTTGATAGGTGTAAACAGAAAGAGAGCATCATTCTATTTAAAATATTATACGCCGTTAAAATATTATACACCATTAAAATATTATACAGCATATCTGAAGTGTTAGACGAAACCGAAGCCGCCATCTTGTTTATGACGTAGGGCGCCAAAGAACCCCATTGGCTGTAATTTCAAGCAATTTTTATTTGGAACAACTTTTTGAGCTCGCTAGCAAAAAATTGTTCTAAAGCGGTTCCTATGGCAACCGAGTAAAAATTGCACGAATTGGACGAAAAATTGCTTGAAACGTGTACGTGTGATACGGCCTTCAGGGTTCCCTTTATAGATTACTTGTTCTGGAATACTGAAATTGATAGTAATAAATTAGTTTATCATGGAGAATCTTGGTCATCCGTCGTTACCTCCCACAGCTTAAGGTAGAAAAGATGATGAGGAAGCAACTTCAGGGGTAAAATCATTACACATGTACGATGGTTCACCATCACATTTTTCGATTGAGGTGCTTCACCACTTCCCTGTAACATATCCCGGGAGGAGAACTAGACTCGGTGGACCTGTTGCCTTGCCTCCACGCTTCCTGGACCTTAATCCCTTGGATTTCCTCTTGGTCCACATAAAATCGCCTGTGTATGAGACGCCGTTGACTACGGTGAAGAATCTCACGGCACGAATCATCGACACAAATCATCTAGCACAATGGATTTGTTTGAATGTGTCCAACAATCCTTCGTCCATCGGTGGCGGTTGTACTCCTACGCGACCGCAACTTCGAACGATTCCAGTGACAATCACTTGTCGTTGCATTTCTGACATCGATCTGCAATGCATCGTTCGTATTGTAGACATGCCTTGTCTCGAGGAGTGAAAATATAAACAATTTTCAAACAGGTATAATTGTTTTAAATTTAAATAAATAATTCGAATCTTTTACACATTATTTACAAGGGATTGTAAAGATTGATTATTTACAAGCCTTCAAAAAAGTACAAAATGTTTGAAATGTAACCATAATTTAAAAAAATTATAAGCATATGAAAATTCTGTAATAAATATTAAGTAATTTTTGCGTTGCGCACGCTATTTTCTAAAATAGTAACCTCTGATAAAACTTTACAAATTTATAAAATGTATCGTACTTTTTCAATCCTACATTATTTAAGAATAATATATCTTTTGTACTTCAAAATATTTGAAAAATGTTGAAATTTTTAAAAAATTTTTGAAAATGAAATTTTTTATTTTTTACAAAATATAATTTATTATTCTATTATATAAAAGTACTACAGTGTAATAAGGATACATTTAACTTTATAAATCAACTTATAGCTAGTAATTAAAGCTACTATGTTTAAAAATTAGCATGCGCAACGTAAAACTTAATATTTCTTATAGAAATGTTCCTTATTTCCGTATGCTTATAATTTTTAAAGTTACGATTATATTTTAAACATTTTACACTTTTCTGAAGCTCCATTCCTTTATAAATAATGTGTAAGATATTAGAGTTATTTAATTTAAATTTAAAAGAATTATACCTGTTTGAAAATTGTTTTATATTTTCAGCACTCTAGAGAAATTTAACACCCCTAAGACACTTTAAGTTTGATAAATGTATTTTCTACCTTTTCATTCCCCTCAGCATCACAAACTTCATTTTTTTGTGTGTGTGTGTGCAAATAACTTCGACTAAACGTGGTTTGTGATTTTATGTTCTATAGTGTTTTGTTGTCCCCAGGCTGTCTAAAATCCTCCCTACGAATTTGGTGGTCAAATTCAGCAACTCCCTGTATAAAACTGTATATAAACTAGGCATCACAAAGTTCATAATTTCATAAAATATTGATTAATTATTTAATGGAACTTAAATAATTTATTTTTGAGCATCTGTTTTGGCTGCATGGATATATACATATCCTTTTCCATTTAATGAAAAATGAAATAAACATACAGGCGAACAAATATTAACGAATCTATTTGACTTAGCACATTTTTATTTATTCAATTTAACTCATTTTTGTTAAATGCTTTGTTCTATATACGCACTGTAACATGTTTTTCTGTTGTTAAATTAATCAACAGTATTTTACAATAGTTTTAATTTAACAACGTTCATGTAACATCAAGTGAAACTTATTTCTGTTTAGAGCAACAGCTCTTGTGAGTTTAGTATGACAAATATCCGGGGGGAAAAGAAAAAAAATAGCATTTTGTCCTCTTTTTTTTTTTCAATAAAAACAAATTAAATAAACATTACTTCAAAAAAATTTTTTTTGTTCCTAGGTTTATCTTGACCAAAGCAAACCCTCATTCTCTTTTATGTTTCGTTAAAATATTAGCTTTTTTTCTGCATGCTTATTAAATCGCTTATTCGTTTCTTTTACATTCACTTTAACCCTGTACTTCTCAAACTTTCATTATTTGCTACCCAATATTCAATCAGAATTTTCATCGCGCCCCCCTTACATACAATGGCAATGTTTTGAATTCAATAATACTATACTTTGATGCTAAAGCTACAATACTATTTTAACCTCTTAAGTTTCACTCTGAGTATACATACGTCTCACTCAGCCAAAACGTTAATTGTCCTGGGCATATATGTATGTCGTTCCGAAGTAAGATCTTTTCTGTGCACTGCTATCCATAAAATTTTTCCGAAGGCTTTGGAATGCAATAAAAGGACTGACAGAGTTTGTGAAGGATTTACTTATTTCAGAGGATTTGTTTATTTATTCCATTTCTTCCTCCCCCCCCCCTTCCAATACATCACATGCGCCATATAGCACGTCTACGTGGAAAACGGTCTCGTTGGGGTGTGTATTGCGTAACTTTTAACCAGCAGTTAAGGGATTAGTTATAAACAGTACAAATTATTAAGATAATTGTTAATTTTTTATCTAATTTTATATATGATAAGCCCATGGGGTCATTGGTAATTATTAAACTTGTCCTTAACTTAGGATTGTTAAATTAATTATGAAATACATCGTGCAGTACTGATACATTTATAAGTGTATTACACCAGTGTAAATGTGTTTTTAATTTTTTATTATGTTACTGTTTTTTTTTTTGTTGTTTTTTACTTTCAGTAAATTAATAATTTTTTTAAATAATCTATTGTTTTCGACTTTTCAATATGCTCGCGCCCCTCTCATATAGTTATCACGACCCCCTAGGGGGCGCGCCCCACAGTTTGAGAAACGCTGTTTTAACCATCAGCGAAAAAATAAAATTAAATAAATTAAATCAATAAAAACATATCCCGGTCACATCTCGTAATGAAATGTTAAAGATGTTTACCGAAAAATACACATCCGTTTACACACATATACGACAAAGAAAACGCCGACAAGTACAAATTTGAGTACAAACTGATCTTAAAAAGAAACTGTTCATTTTCCTACCGAGAAGATCGAAAGATATATCCGCTTCTTAATAAAGCAATATATGTGTTGGGTACTGAAAGGCCAAAAAGGACGCCCGACCTTGCATTATCAAAAACTAAATCAGGTGTCCAGAGACGATCCACTATCTCTTTGGGAACCGCAGTATCTGAAACAGTATCTTCTTTCAACAAACAGCTCAAATTCAACCTGGTATCTTTCCAAACTTCCCTGAGGTATGTTTGTATACTAAATTCCTATGTGAAATGAAAAAAAAAATAATAATAGTATATAATTGAGACAATCATCTTTATTATTACTGTACATATGCTACAGTGCCGAACAGAAACTTAGATATTGAATCGTCGACCAATGGGCTCAATTCATAACGGTCACCATGATAAAGACAAACACCTGTTCTCCATTGAATTCAAAACTGACATTAAACTAATTGTAAGACTTGTAAACCTTTAGTAAAATTTCAAATTTTATAATTGGGTAAAAATGTTCAAATGTTATAAAAAATAAATGTCTTCAAAAGATTTTAAAATTTTTAAAAAAATTCGTATTTTATGCATGTATTTTCAAATAAAATACATTTTGTGTATCTATGTGCATTATTGTTGTTGACACATTTGCATTTTTTAAGAGAAAGTTTCTCAAAAGATCAAAAGTTGGCAACAACGAAACGCATGAGCAGATTAGCTGGAAACGCATGATTACTTTTATCGTGTGACTATGACGTCACGTCACATAAGTTTTTGAACTGATTGGCTAAAACCATATGGTTATCATTATCCTATGACTGTGACGTCACATGAATTTAGCCCATTTTCTCAATGCCGCCGTTTGCAGCTAAAAATGGATAACTATTCCTGTGCATCTTCGAAAAAAATGGTAATAATGACAACATTTGGAAGCATCTATTAAATTAAAGACTTCTTTTTATTTAGCGAGATTGGTCAACATATTGTATATAAATACCAAATTTTCGCACATAGTTTGTTTTTTTTAATTTATTTATTTATTTTTAGTATTTCCTTATTATATGATTAAACAATTTCGCCAAATCAAAAAACTTCGCCAAAGGCTGTTATCGTTTCCGCATACGCGAGAAAACAAACTCTAAAAAGTTTGACGAAGATTAAGAGGATATAAAAAAAAAAAAAATTACGGATTTTATATAAAAAGAAACTCATATACTTGTAATAAACAAAAGATATAATAACAAGTACATTATTTAGGCGGCCAAAACGCCGTAGTTTTATTCTAAATATGAACTTGAGGCTGTAGTTGTGGCAACTCGTGCACACAGATTCTCTGTGTAATCCCTAAGAAAAAGAATTTTAAACGCATATTCCCTATTTGATGAAGAAATTAAAACAGTTTAAGATGAAGTAATAAAATAATTCATTTAGGAAACTGGCATCGATAATTCTTCTTCCGATTTATTTTTATTCAATCGATTGTTGTATTTAACCTTATCGTCTGATTTTATATTGTTGTTCTAGTAGTTCTATATGTTATGCGGTTTTGTTATTATTAAAATTATGGAATTTCTTTTTGACATTGAAGAACAGAGACTTTGGAATAGGAGAGAAATATATTATTGAATAAAAATTACTATAAAGAATAAAAAAAATACCACAAATTTCTTTTGAGGAGTTACTAAATTTATACATAAATTCTAAAATACCATACGTACCATTCTTGCTTCGTCAATTTTATCGATATCCAAAACGCTCAAATCTACAAATAAATGAGCTGGTTCTCCTAAAATATGAAATATAATTTACATAAAAGTCAGGTGATATTTATACAATATTGAGATCATATATTCGTATACTTTTATTGAAACAATATTGAAACAGAGTCTGCAATTTTTTTTTCCGAAGTTAATTTTCGAAAACATTTTCTATTGTGCTGCTTAACACCGTCTTTAGAAGCAATCAAAAAATAATCTACATTTTGAATGATACTCATTTTTAAACTAAAATATCAACCGCTGTCATTGTAATTGTCACGCAGAGTTACGTTTGTATACGATGACTTTATGAAAGAATAATTTTTAGCTTCATGGAGTATATTTAATTGCAACTTGTGCTTCTTGCCATATTTCATTCAAAAGTTAATTCATTCAAATTTATTCAAACTCGGTCATTAGTTTTACTTATAAAAAACCATTAAAAATGTTAGCATGGAACGCGCGATTCATAATAATTCTCCCATTTTTTTTATATCATTGCTTGATAAATGCTTAGATAGTTAAATATTATTAACTGATACATGTCTCCTTACTAATGATTCTTTTCTGATTTTAAATTTCACCTTGGATATTTCGAGCGATAATGAAAAGAATTGCATGACATTTTAATGTAGGGGTTTTATGAAATGAAAAATTGAAATATTTAAAAATTGTAGTTTTTGAAAGTTACTTTTTATTTTGTAACTATTTAACAATTCATATTTTTCGCGTAACAATATTAATTTTCATTGATATTACATTTTAATTTCGTTAAAGATTCAAATATTATACAATACACCACTTTCAGTATTTTTTTATTATTTTTGTGTAGTCGTATTATACTCGAATATTGAAAAGAAGTATGAGCACTGAGAGATAAGTTTTTTCCAGGTAAAATACATAATTTTTATTTTAAAAATATGTAATTATTTTGAGGTACTTTTGCACAGTTCTTAAAGAATTTTGGAGCGCATTTATAGTCTTGAGTTTCTGGAATCCTTTAAATAAAAGTGGGAATTATGATACACATATAATACTTATATATAAACAAAATAACCACAACATAAAATAATTACGAATCATGGCAATAAAAATTAATCCAGTAGAAATAATTAAAAATGCATTTTTTAATGCATAATATTACACATTTTTTAAAGTGATAACCATATACAGGATGTCCGGGCTAAAAGAATCTAAAAGTAATAGCTTATTATTACTGAACTACCCATCAGAATAAAATAAACTGTTCATCCATGGATTGGAAAACTCTCCAAGATATTTTGGGTCTAGTCCGATTGGCTGCACGTGCGCGCATTATTCAGCAATCGCAGATGATAAACTATTTACACTGACTTCATTAATACAGATGTTGACGCGATAGTAAAAAATGCAGTGCGTACTTTGGTTAACGGAATTTAAATCCTTCACGCGTGTACAGCGACGTGTTCGAACAGAATTAACTGTCGACCCTCCGACATCAAAATCTATTTACCAATGGGAGAAAACTTTAAAGGAGACGGGAACTTTGGTATCTCAAACTGGCAAGTATCCTAAAGTTTTCGTGATCGAAGATACTGTTGATTGTGTGCGTGATTCCTTTTGTAGAAATCCTGATGAGTCTATTAGGCAAGCCAGTAACAACATTCCATTCTGATCGAACACGTCGCTGTACACGCGAGACTGATTTAAATTCTGTTAATCAGAGTACACACTGCATCTTTTACTGTGGCATCCACATCTGTACTAATGAAGTCAGTGTAAAAAGTTCATCGGTTGAGATTGCCGAATAATGCGCCTATATGCGGCCGATCGGACTAGACCCAAAAATCTCGGATCAGTTTTCCACTCCATAGATGAACAGTTTATTACATTCTGATGAGTAATTCCGTAATAATAAGACATTACTTTTGGATACTTTTGGCCCGGACACCTTGTATATCTTTTACTCAAGTACACTGGTGTGCAAAAGTTAAAGAATAAATATATTTTCACCGATTTTTGAAGAAGTATTGAACCAATTCAAGGGAAACTTGGGACCAAAATACATAAAATTATTACTAAAAACAGATGATAATTAAAAAAGTAACGGTACTCACAGTTACAAATTATTCTCATGAAAGCATGATTTCTAAAAATGGCGTAGCAAATGGCACTTGTAGAGGGCTTAATATGGCGTACTATTGCCTTTAAGATATAATGCAACTTTCACAACCAATTCATACCATATTTAGTGGCTGTTCATGAGATCATGGGAAAATGAATATCACTCCTTCACCAAGGCACTTTTTAACGACGAGCGTTTTCTGATAGCGGCTGGTGAGTTGAAATAATTCTGCTAGACCTGCTCTATGGAAATAGATTTGGAGTCGGGCTGGCTACTCCATGCCCTTGAAATCTCCAGTCTTGAAATCGCCCACTGGCAGATATGCCCTTCTTGGACAAGCTTTATCGTCCATAAAAATGAACTGGGTACCAACTGCCTGCTGACAACCTAACACAAGGCACTAAGATATCATTCCTTTACCTCTGAGCATGAGATAAAGAAGAGCTGAGAGATATTGTTACGAATTTTGATTATGAATTTTTAAATTTATAGTGTAAATAATTTATATCTGGATGTGTAATACGTTTATATTACTCTATGTTTCATTTATTTTATGCTAAAATTGTAATATTCGCAAGAAAATCCGTTCCTTACATTATAATGTCAATCCAATGAAAACCTGGCGATAGAGCCAAGTTGAGATCATTTTTGGTGATCATGATGGGAACATGGCGATCATTTTGAAGACTTGGACGTGTCATGTTGGTGACTATTTTTGGCGAGTTTACGACCCTACGAATTCTTCTGGAAATTAGTGGAGAAATCTGCTGATACCCAATCTATGACGCAAGAGGAATTTTCTCGAAATATCCGTGAGGCCTATAAATCCTTATTTATAGGGATCATAGCCGCCCCCGCTCACCAAAACTGAGTTAGTCTTGTTTTGTCTGTTGAAGATTAGTGTTGTGTTGACCGTGAAAAGTTGACCAGCGATTAGTTTTTCTTTGTCTGCTGAGTAGAACGAGTGAGTGCTTACGAATAATCTTTAACATACTTGTATTTTAGACACTGATAGTTATGCCTAAACACCGTAGAAGGTGTAAAAGCCTTCTGAGATTTAATCTGTGAATATAGCTATTGTATTTCGAGGATTGTTTTTCGACAATAAATTTCCATCGGTCCTGAAAAACTGTCTTGTTCTTTGCGACTGATTTACATAAAATCCTCGAACCCCGATCAACGTAACAATATGTAACTTTAAGTGCCCATCCAACTACACGCCGGCTCACACTATAACACCCATCTCCACAGGTACACATTATGGTACACTTCCATAATGTTAGAGGGACTCCTTGTTTCCTTCCGAATGGGAAGTCGTCGACAATCAGTGTTTTGACTGAATCACTAGTCATCAGTGAAGAGGACACACAATCCCCAAGCTGCTCTCATCTCCTAGGATAAGGACATTGGAACCATGTCAGGTGGGCTTTCATGTGAGTGGGAGGCAAACCATCGATTTCTTGACATAAAACTCTGTCTAATAAAGTTTTTAGTGAAGAGTATACTATGAAACGCGCGAAACTAAGGTACCAGAAACATTACATTGTGAGTTTAGTAGTGATCATCCCACTATTGCCCCTTGCCCTTAAAGACGGGAATGGTGGGCATCCTGGTTTGTGGTGATATTTGGACTTCCTGTAACTGAGCTTCTGGTTAGTGTACTGATCTCCTGGAACTCTGGTTCCATAATATGAAAAACACATTTCGGAGTACATTGAGCCATCTTGCTACCGCCACTTACAATTCGTCTGCCTCCAATTTCTCAACTGTTTTTCATCACAATTTCTCCTACATATTTTTTTCCCAATTTGTTTTCAAAAATAATCGAAAGCCTTCAGAAAACGCGCAAAACTAAAAAAAACACAGTGTTATATTTCCTAAATCCCTTCCTTTCGTCAATCAGACGATTATGTGTGTGTCCATTATATTTTTATCTTATTCCAATGATTCAGTCCATCCTTTTAGACATTTCGATTTATTAGACGACACACAGAAGACATGCATACAGCAAAATGAATAGTACATAACTGATTCTACAAGCTAAAAAAATATAACTCTCAGATGACTTGCAGCGCCATCTATTCATTTTACATTTAATTTACAATAAATAGAGTTCGGAAAGCACTTATCTTATCAATTTTCTTAATTTGCAGAAAATAAGAGAGAAGAAGAAATAGAGTAAAATCGAATTTGATATGATTGTAAAGAAAAACATCCTTTCTCTTGTTATCCTTACCAATATGTATTAAAAACTGCTTTTGAAAAATCAACAAAAGTCATTTGTTCTATAACTTTTGTGCTCACCATTGTGTACTTTTCTATTAAATAATTGATTTGGTACTTACCAAGAATACCTGGAGAAGCTTGTTTATTATAATCAGGAGGAAACCCATTTTCTTCACTTAAATATAGAAAAGGATAAATATATATAAAGTGTGCATTTTGGATTAATATGAATTATAAATTCTACAATTATTCAATATTAATTAGCTAACTGTGTCTGACGTAATGACATAAAGGAAATGTAATTTATTTTTAATGCATTGTAGTTAAATATTAAAAGTATGAGTTTTTTCTCATAGAATAGCGAAAAATATATCTAAAGGCACTTTTAGTTTGTTTTTAAATTTATATTAGCCATTGGATATAGGAAAAAAGAAAAGAAATAATCACAAAAATAAGAAATAAACCTTACTTTAACTGCCATTACAAAGAGTTAAAAAATACGCCGCTCATCAAAGGGAAAATAAGTAAAATTTTCTATTAAAATATTAAGATTCTCTGCTAAATTGGGCTAAGAGATTAAGTTTTTGATCTCGCAGTTAGTAGGGGCCTTGGATACTTGAATATGGAGATTTGAGCAATTTCAATATAAGGTACAAGCTCCGGTCGCTTTTATAATTTGTCATATCAAAACATGTATATTTTTTTCCCTCACTTACTCACAAAATAACATCATATTCAAAAAGGCATTTCGTTACTGTATCGAAAAGCTATGTTGTAACGAACAAAATTTATATTTCTCCTTTTTTAAAAAAATCGCGATATTCACGCAATGTTTACAATATCTTCAGTTGTTTTCCTGATTCTGTTTTATTTTATTTATTTTTCTCTCATTGTTATTGCTCGAAAAAGTTAAAATATATGTGGGATTAGAGGCTTCAGCTGAATCAAAATTCTAAATATTAAGAAAACAGTATTGGTTGTAGCCTTTATTATTAGTTTTCTCATTTTCTAGTGCCAGAAAACAATACTAAAGGCCCAAGAATAACACAAATAAATACATAAATTACTTCAAAAGGGTTAATAATGTATCAACTCAAAATAAGAAAGCGAGGAAAGTGTGATTCTTATGAATGTTAATACTTCATCTGAATAAATTTAGATGTCAATGTGCATGATTTTATTTATTGGCTCAAATAATTCTTTCACATCACTTTTCAATACATTTAGTTTTTCTTGGTAGCTTTAATAATAGAGATATGAAAAATACTTTTGTGTTGATTGTTAACCTTGAAATATCTGGTTTTTTAATTCCAATTAAAAGTAAGTCAAATGTAATAATAAGAAATAATTTTAAAAATATCAAAAATTCTAGAGCAGGGGTTGCAACCTATATAGCACATTTTTCAGTGGCACTTCACACTACTCTACTAATTTCTCAATTTTTGAGTTGATGGAAGTTGATATTTGACAAAAATCTCTTGAATTATGAGCATTCAGTACGAAAAAATCTGACAGATGACTCTAAACATAACTTTACAGCTCTATTTTGTAAATTACTAAATATCATTGTTTGCGAGATTTAATTGTTTGAAGAGAGAAAACTGTATGTACACTGTTTTCTGTTTTTGGCTCTACATATCTATGTGAACAAATCTTTTCTCATAAGAAAAGTATTTTGAGTCTACAAAGAAGATTTTAACAACTGAATGTTCAGAATCGTGTCAAATTGAAAGTCACGCATTATACCCCTGATATTGCGATATAAAGCAGAGCACTGCAGAGACAAGGATTGCATTAAAACATTCATTTTTGAAATGATAACTTCTATTAACGCGTTTTGCTGAAGAGTGAAATTGAATGAACGTCACGCTCGGGTATGTAACGCTCCTTCCGCTTTTTTCGTCTCGAGTCAGAAACCCTACTCATACAAGGTCGTCCGAAACAAACACACTGCTAAAAAGAAAAGAGTTTTCCCCCTCCCCCGCCACTCTGAAACGTAATAGTTTGTCCCCCTACCAATACGCCGTAAAAGTAAAGTTCCTAGGTTCGATCTAAGCGGGGCTCCCTCCCGTCACCTCTTTAAACAAAAATGAATGCGGAATTCTTTCTAATCCTAGTTAAAGTATGAAAATGAAACATGTAATATTTTTAAAAAATAGGCTTAGAGAGAGAGAGAGAAATCCTACACTAAAATTAAACAAGAAGTAGAAAAAGGACAAATTTTTATAGAACTAAGTAAATAGTACAATTATCATTAGCAATATTGCAGTGAATTAAAGAATAAAAATCTATTTTTGTAAGCGAATCAGAATAGCAATGAACAAATAGTTCTATCAATCACATTACTTAAGTATACTTTGAGTCTAAAAAGAAAACTAAAACAATTAAAAATTTAAAATAACAAAAGTAAGTATACAGGTATTAAGAAAAAGTTACATTAAATAATTTAAATACAAGAGAACAAAATATAATTAAGAAGACTTTCCTTGCAGCAGCACCGGACATATTTGTACATAACTGCCATACAATGACAAAAGAACTAGTATAAGCCAGAGATTAAGTGATATAAATCTTCTGATTAAAACCCTTTTTAAAGGTTTTGACCTAGATTCCTCTCTTCAAAATAAACTACCCGTCTTACTATCCCTTTGCTTACATTAATCATGGATAGCATTGAATATTGTTAAATTACAACCAAAATTCACAAAGCTGGATCGGGTCTTCTAAAAAAATTACCTATGATTTTGAGTGGGAATATTAAAGTGGATTTTTCAAAAGACAAATCAAAGCCTTTAATTGATTTTTTAAAATCAAAATTCAATTTAATTATGTCAAATGATCCAAATGAAAGCACAAGGAAGTACAGATCAACGCTTCACGGATTTTTTTTTTATAGATATTTAAATAAAATTTTGTATCTAAAGTATTTATAACCTATTTCAGCTACCATAAACCTATTGTTTCCTTCTTAGAATACAATTAATTCACAAATATGATTGTATATATTTCGCACAAAAATATTACTTTATGAGTACAGACATATGAATAAATAATTTTATAGGACAATATTAATATCCCCTTGTTTTTTATTCTCAACGAACTAATCCCTCTGAAATAACATTACAAAATTTGCAGTTATCACTTCTATAGTGTGGTCATAAGCACACACATATTTTTTTTCAATTTAACAATATTGAAGTTGAATATTTATATCTTATTCTGTTTATTTCTTATCTAAATAGATATGTTTAAAGAATACGTAATATAAGTACAATTTTATTTATTTATTTTTTTTATTTATTTATGTTATAGGGGTTGAGTTGAGTTTGGTGTTTTATGACGCAAGAGCCAGTTTTGGCTATACTGCGCCAAGCATTCATAGGTCTGTGGTCTGGACGGGAAAAGAAGAAATTGGATGACAAGATGGAGGGTCGATAATAGAGAAGGATCACTGGGGTACCCCAGGGTCGTGACACCCGTGTTTACCAAAGATAGTAAACCCCTAATTTATGTTGTAGGAATAGTATTTTATGTTGTTTATATTTTTTGTTAATAAATAACTTTAAATGATGCACAATGAATATATATTATAAAACTGTAAATTTATATTATTCATCTCTAACTCTACATGTAATATCATAGGAATCGAATTGTTTCAAATATGTCCTAATGTGTGCAGTAACGTAACAAAGAATAAAAGGGGCCCCATGCAAAGTTAAGTTTTGGGCCCCAAACCGGATTTTACAAAGGTACTTGGCATCAGCCAAGTTTGGGGATCCCTTCGCATTGCGAATGTTGCAGGGTTACGCTACTGAACACACATTACGCTACTGAATGTGTAAACCATATTAGTAGATTGGACTGGCACGCCACTGCTGACAAGGTTGCTGACCCCTGTTCTAGAGGAATAAAATCTATTTAAATTTATTTCAGAGTGAAAAACAGGTTTTATTTTGAGTATCGCGTTTTTTAATTTTAAACTTTATTAAATTTTCATCATATTTAAAAAATGGTCATGTCATCTTTCCTTTACAAACAATGGGGGATTGGGCTCTTCAGATAGCAATTTCTTTATTTAGAAGGTGAATTTCTTATGATTTTGATTGTACTATAGTTCCTTATTTTATTGAATTATATATTCTCCAGTTTGATTCCTTACTTTTTGGCAATAGTGTGATTCCATGCTAATAAAACTTTTGATTTTTGTTGGCGAAAAACTAGCCCAAACAATTTTTGACATCCTCAATTGAAGTAAAGGTTTTTATCGTCTATAAGACCTTGTTCACAATCAAACAAGTAATAATCGGAAGGTACTAGATTTCGGAATTATGGTGGGTATAGTAGTACATTCCTACCAAGCTGAAAAAGCATTTGTTAACGTACCAAGCTTGTATGAAGTCTCGCATTATTTTGGTGATACACTGTAACTTTTCTCTTGATCAATTCTGGCCTTTTCTATTTGAATGAATCAGTCGGTTAGTCCTATTGATGCAGCGCTCTTAGAATTGATCGTGGTATTGTCTAGCAGAAGCTCAAATAAAATAATTATCTTGAAATTTCCCCAGACAGCATCATCTCTTTTTGATGAATACTGATTTTCGAAATATCTTGAGCCAGCTTATCTTTTTTACTTTGAGGCAATATCCACCAAAGGACCAACTTTCTGTTAAGGTAATGACGTCCCAACGGTCATGTAGTTTTGCATGGGAAAGTATCCAAGACTGGACACTGCAACGCTTATATTCTAAGGCAAGTCAACCTTTGATATCTCTATCCAGCAGATAGAGAGGAGACCTTTGCTGTTCCCACGTCAATCTCCGGCTTCAACCACGTGAGGGGTGACAAGGACCAATTGCAAGATAGAAATTCCGGCTACGTCCAAACAGAAATGATTCTGCCTCACATGTCGTTTTGTGGGAGTTGTAAGGGAACCTCTCTCGGGTGCCCTTCTCCTTGATTATCAGCGTGAGCTAGAGGTGTAGGAATAAATGAAGAACTAGAAGCTGCCATGATCTTAATATGACTTTATTAAGACCTTAAACTTAAACCTCTAACATATTAGATAATAATATGATATGTGAGAGAACATACGGCGGCTAAACGCACAATATATATAATACGAAATTACGTAACCCGGACCACTATCAACACAAATCCGAATATTAAATAGTCACTCCTACCTTAATGTCGAATGAAGTAGCGATCAATCTGACCCTAGTTGAAATTGCGGTTCACTGGAGTGCAATGGTATGCACCTTGACCTAAGGGTTCTCTGTCACGGGTAACTTCTGTTGGCTGTCACTTAACCTTTCAAAAACTCTTCACACTTGAATCACGGACTATCATAACATTCCCCAGATTGCCACCTCACTTACTCTAACTTCTGATATTTAAAAGCTTCCTAATTTGCATCTTTCATTCACGTTTTACTTCTTGGTTTGGGTGGAAAAGAGTGGCCATTCATTCTGGCCCCAAAGAACCCAAAAGGACATGTTAATGAAAAGACGCGTGAGCCCGTCACAGGGTGACATATTTCACTTTTAAATGGACACCAAAAGAGAAAACCTATGTATTCTATGACGCTTCAGAGACGCTTCGGCACTCTACTACGACTCAACACAATTGACTTTCAAATTCACTTGGAAACTCTATATAGAACATGTCAGTATCGTCCTAACGCAAGCTTTCACAGGAGTGATCCGGCCTTAACAGCGACCTCAACAGAGCTGCTCGTTAGCAACTCCATGATCTCATATTTTAACACTGTTGTGTACAATCCATTTCTCATCTCCAGTGATAATTCGTTTCAAAAACGGATAATCTTCTTCAAGATTGAGAAGTAAATCACTGAAGTCGAACAGAGTAAATATTTGTTAGAAATAACAGGCTCATATGACGAGTTTTTAAATTAAGTAAAGGTGCTTCACGTGACCATAAATGGTCGAATTTGATCAATTTAATCCCTCAGTGATCTCAAGAAAAGCATCAACAATGTCTTTATTTCGCCTTTAGCTCCAAAGGGCCTTACGAAACGTGGTGCACCTTCAACATCAAAATTGTCGGAAAGGAATTTTGTAAACCAGTTTTGCCACTGGCATTTTGACAAAACATCTTTCTATACACATCAAATACAGTGAAATACACTCAATGCGAAAACGGTTAAGGTATCCGACTACGTTCGGAACCGTGATTTTAAAAAAGCGCATAAATGGATAATTTTCATGATATTTAGTGTCACTTGGATTAGAATACATGTATAAAATTGTTTTAAGGACATTTTGACAAAAAAAATTATTTAAGTACATTATTTCGGCAAAAAATTAACTTAGAATAACCCTTTTTCAAAATGTTCTCCTTTTGGGAAATATGCTTCTATTATAATAATATTTTGCCTGTATATAGCTCAGACCTATGTACAGAGGCTCAACTATGATTTTTGAAAAATTCACATTATTTTCAGAGTTACTACCCATTGAAATAATTATCGGCGTTTTTTTCTTAAAATTGCTCCCCTCTGTTGTCATAAAACATGGATAAACCCACTTCTAAGTTATATATTTCAAAAATTCTAGTTGAGCCTCTGTACAGAGGTTTGAGCTATATACAGGCAAAATATTATTATAATAGAAGTTTTTTTCACAAAAGGAGAATATTTTGAAAATTCGGTCATTCTATGTTCATTTTCAGTCAAAATATTGCACTTAAATAATTTTTTATTGTAATACTATTCTTAAAACAATTTTATATACATTTTCTAATCGAAGTGGCACTAAATATCATAAGTATTATCCATTTATACGCTTTTGCAAAATCACGGTTCCGAACGTAGTCGGATACCTGAAGTTGAAATATTGGTCAACACAAAATAATGCAACAGTCCCGACAAAATACTATGTATTTTCATGCATTTTTTCACTTAACACAAAACGAAAATCGCTTAAAACGAAAAGACTTCCCTTCACTTGATGAAATGTTTGAAAAAGTTTCTGTATTATTGGACTGTTCTACTGTACAAAACGGAAGAATTCGTTGTAGTAGATAATGATAATGTGCGTACAGCCCCAATTATGGTAGACAAAGACATTTTGGATTTTGTTCAAAGCTCAAAAAAATATCATTGATGCAGATCCCAACGACGAAAATGAGATGAATAACCCACAATGTACATTAAAACTTGATACTCTTCTATTGAAATATCATCTGGCTTATTTTTAATTTCCCTAGGGATTGTCTTTTTTGAAGATTGCATCAACTGTTCATCCTTTGGGAAACAAAAAACCGAAACGTATGGTTGTCCAAGTTTATGAAGATGGCCAGAGTTGGGTACACAACAATAACGATGCATTATTATAAAATGTGTGCAGCTTCAGGTTAAGTTATTGATAAAAGTTTTAATATTTTTAAGATAATTAAGATTTGACAGAATAAACAAAACATTAATTTCACACTTAAACACTAATTTCTCACATAAAACAAAATATCTTAAATTTATAAATAATTAGGGATGTTGGCATAATTGCATCAATTTATATACCGAGCCCTCAAAACTAAAAAGAAAGAAATTCAATAATGACACAAGAATAATGTTACAGTGGGTGATCGGTTAACGAACACTTTCACGAAAGATTTTGGTGTTCGGATAACGAACACTTTCAAGAAAGATTTTTTGTGTTTGAACAACGAACACATATTCGGATAATGAACAAAACGAATTCTAACGAACATTTCTCGGCTCTGAAAAAAAACTAATATTAAACATTTGTTATCATTTTGCATACAAAATAAGATCACTGAAAGGAGAAATGTTTAAAGCATGCTTAGTATTGATAATTACTACATGAAACTTGAATTAACAATGAATTTAAAGGTCATTCAATAATTATTATTATGACTAAGATCAATACACACTTGAATACTTGAATTTCAGTATGAATATCAATATTTTCTGACAGCTGATAAGTTATGGGCGAGTGGATTTGCTGACATGGCAAATAAATTAAGCGAGTTCTTAATTTTTTCAAACAGTGCAGACCATAAAATATAAAGGTGCCGATGACGCGCTACCACCGTAAAAATACATGAAATATGAGAAACGGACTAAAAATCGTTTTTCATCTCTCCTGAATTATGTTGCTTACCTATTAAACTTCAAAGTTCTTTAAAAAAAAAATTCCAATAGAATGTTCATACAAATTAGACCATCAGTTTCGGTTTTGATTTCATTTTTTTAGGGTCTCCAGAACGAATTAATCGATTTCACATAGAAGCCTATGGTGAATCGATGATCGGTTAACGAACAATTCGGATAGCGAACATAGTCTTGGAACGGATTATGTTCGTTAACCGATCACCCACTGTATACAAAAATATAAATATTGTACCTTTCTTTATAGTTATTCCTACTGATATATCCTGATAAATAAATACAAATGGTAACATGGACTAACTATATAAGCATACAAGATAGAAGACAGTAATACTCAGAACCCGGGGAAAACGTCCCTCCTTTGGACACGTGATTTTAGGGATGTGTATGTCGCGGACTATTGAATTTTGACCTTGTCCGAACACGATCTCCGACTAAAGACGAAAAAAGCCGAATGAGTGTTACAAATCCGAACCTGACGCATCATTCAAGTTCACTCTCCAGAAAAACGCGCTTAAAGAGGTTATCCTTTCAATAATGCAGCTCCTGTGCCCACGTCATCCGAAATGAGGAACATCACGAAAATTATTATCAATCATCGCAATTATTTAGACGCACATTCCAATAGTGCAATGAATACAAAAATGGATGACATCGAACAACTTGTTGACAATTTGATTCTAAAACAGACAATGCAAAGAAAAATGTCAAATTGTGACGGGCTCACGCGTCTTTTCTTTAACATGACCTCTGGGTTCTTTGAGGGCTAAGATTAAGGGCAACTTTTTTCCAACAAAACCCAAGAAGCGAAATGTGAAGAGGAAATGCAAATAAGATAGCTTTTAAATAACAGAAGTTTCAGTAAGTGAAATGGCAATTTTGGGGAATGGTATGTGTGGAAGAGACAAGTGTGAATTGACAGCCAATCGTGAAGTTACCTGGGAAATAAGCCATTAAATCAAGGTGCATACCATTACACGCGCGCCCAGAAGTTTCTTCATAAGTTTGAATCTAAATTTGGATTAAGGTAGGATTGATTATTTGATATTAGGACTTGTAATATTATTAGAAGTGAGATTAGGCGGATTAAGTATTGATAGTAGTCCAAGTTACGCGATTTGGTTTAACTATATATATTACTGTGTGTTTGTTCATAGTAGATTCTCGCATAAATAATATTATCTAAATTGTTAGACACTTAAGTTTAATTCTTAATAAAGTCATATTAAGAATTTAAAAATGTCTATTTCTTTTGTAAGCCCTACACCTCTAGCTCACGCTGATAATCAAATAAATGGTCACCTTAGGGGGACGGTTTCACAAAATTATTTTCAAAAAACTCAATAAATGTTTTGTTTTTCAAAAAAACCTTGAAAAATGTGTGCAAAATTTCTTTAAGCTCATCTGAATATTTTTGTTTCATTGATTTTCATAAAATATATGCATATATATACATATCTATGTAAATAAAATGTACTCTAATAAACTTAATTTTGTTGAATATATGGTTTTTTTTTTTTTTTTTTTTTTTTT
>BMAV01012361.1:0-11308 GCA_019973955.1 Trichonephila inaurata madagascariensis | reverse complement strand
CTAAGGGGAAAAAAAAAAAATTTTTGATCTTTTCCCCCAAAAAGTTGTCAAAATGATTTACGACTGCAAAAGACAATATAAAATCTTAAGAGAAATTTCCAGCCCTAGTAAATGTGTAGACATGAACCATCTGACCATGGCAGTATATATTAATTCAGGGTCAAGAGAAAAGATTTTGCTAACTTCAGAGACAAGGTCCAAATAAACCTTTGCAAGTGTGAAATTTTTCTGTGGACACCAAAGTTTCGAAACTGAAATCAATAAGCAAAAATTTGCATAATTCAAATATTATTTAATGTACAACATGTACTTACTAATTTAATGATACTAAATAAATAATAAGTAAGAATGCTGGTATGGAATAAATAAAATAGATCAAAATAAATAAATAAAATTAGTTCATACTCATATACAGTTTTTAACCAATCCTTTATATTTTCAAAATGATTCTAATGTTAATAAAGAATTGATATAACTTGGACTCATCTATCTGTTGAAAATCTTTTAGTTTTTAGTCCTCGTATTTTTGTGCAATTATTTATGGATATCACAGTTGTTTTTATACTTAACGATAGGAATATTGTTACTTAATACGAGGTTATTGTTATTTAATACGTCAGTGTTTCTCAAACTGTGGGGCGCGCCCCCCTGGGGGGGCGTGATACTCTTACGAGGGGGGTGCGAGCATAACGAAAATACAAGATTTAAAAAATAATTAATTTACTGGAATGAATTAGAACAAAATACTTTCAGACATAGTAGAAAATGCACTTTTACTCTGATATAATTTATAGGCGATATATTAGTCATCTCTCAAAAATAAAAACTTCTTCAATACCTAATTAGCTATCTTTCATCCAAAAAACCAAATAGAAAAACTTTTATTTTATTTGCTGTAATCTCATGATAAGTGATTTTTACTACTCTTTCACACAGAGAAAAAACAAATCCCAGACCCAGAATTGAAAAAATTTAGGAACATAAAAAATTCATCACTGTGATTGTTTTTGAAATACTGCGCATTATAGCTGTAATCTGTTTTTGCTGATAATCTGTTTGATCTTCTAAGTTATTGGTACAGTTAGTTATGACCCCTCTCTTATGTGTTTCTCATTTAGGGAAGTTGTAAGTAATGTATTTATTTCTGTGTTGTGCGCTTTTTTCCATGCAAAAGAGTTTTATGATATTTGGAAAATCACGGAGAGCTCTTTGAAGGATTACTTGGCCAAGACTTTTAACCCGGAAGTGGTCGAGCGGGACACACATATCACAAAATCGTTAATTCTGGCAAAACTGTTTATTTGTTACCAAAGAAAAAAATGAAAAGTTCTAGAAAGTAGGTAAGTTTACTTTCTCTTAATTAAATTATTCGCTGGAATCACGATTTGTATCGTGTTCAATAAAATAATTAATAAAAAAAGGATTGGAGTGTTTCAATCACCCCGCGTGACCATTAACGCTAGTATCGAGTGTGTGTTTTCCCCCGGGATAAAACATTTTGAAGTCTTCTCGCTTTAAATATTAAAAATAGCACTATTATTCTTCATTGGAATTTTATATTATTTTTCATTGTTTAACATTAATTCTAAATGCTAATTCTGTGAGGGCTTAAAATTCGCAGATTCGCTTAAAAGTAAGTATAATATGAGAATTCATTTTAAAATATCATTTTACATTTTCGTAAGCATTGTCGCGCATTTGGGTTTTCTCTCCTGACAATTCAGCAATTTATCAAGGATGTTTTTTGTTTTTTTAAAAAAAGAACTCGTTCAAGAGGAAAAACTCCCGACAAAAATAATTTTAAAAAAGTAAGGGGGCGGGCCCCGCCCCCCAAAGCCCTTTATTTTTTTCCAATTTATTATAATTCTAAATATAGGGACTTTAAAAATTTTTTAAGGAAAATTTGTTATTAGTGGGGAAAAAAAATTTTTTTAATTTAAAGCTTTTTATTTGTTCAATAATTAGTTTTTTTTCCGGTTTTTTTCCCCAAAAATCAAAAATAAAAGGGGTGATAAAAAAATTTGGGGAACTTTTTTTTCCCCCCCTTTAAAAAAATTCCCCGGGAACATTTTTATACTTTCACAAAAGGGATTTTATAACTCATTTATAAAATAAATTAAGAATAAAATTTTAAATTTTTTTGCGACTTCCCGGGGGGTTTTCTTTTCAGAGGAAAGTTTTTTAAAAGGGAAAAGTTTACGATTTGGGAAAATTGACACTCTGAGTACATTTTCAAGTTCTGAGATCTATATTTTTGTTTGAAAGCAACCACCGTATTTTCAATCGGTTCCAATTTAAAAAATTGAGGAAAAAATTTAAAAATTATTATTTTAAAGTTACAATATAAAATTTAATATACCTTTTTTTAAATTTTGGGAAGGCTTATAATTAAAAAAAACCTTTTTTTAGCTTTAGCATCAAAGTGTATTTTAAATTTCATTCAATACATTACCCAATGTATAAAGGGGGGATAAAAATTATGATTTAAAAAATGGGTCCCAGTATTGGGAAAATTTGAGAAACAAATGTAAAACCGGGACATGCAAAAAAAACCCCCAAAAAAGCATTTTAGAAAAATACAGATGAATATATAATTACACAAAATAAATAGTTAAATTTTATTTTTAATTTTATTTGTATTTAAGTAACATATGTGAAAGGCAAATGAGGATGTTTAGAGGAAAGAGTTACTGCTAAAAACTGTTTCTCTTTTGGTTTAAGAGTGTGTGTTATATTTTCTCAAAGCACTTACTGTGGTACACCCTATGAAATAAAAAAATATTCACTGAAGAAGCCGTCATATAAAAAATAATTACTATTCAATGTATAGCCGAAAAAGTTGTGGACATTTTCTATAATGTTTTCTTTGGACAGAATATAATATTGGGTATATAAAAGGGGGAAAGTTCTGTCGGAAGGGAGAGAAGGGAAGGGAAATTCTGTGGGAATTGGGTTTACGTGAAAGTTCTGAGGGAATTTTCCAGAGCTCTTCTTCATTGACTTCTGCTGGCCGTCCTAATCTGGATTAATCTTTCAAAGAAAGATCTCTCGATTTTGCATGCGATCTTTGACATGTCCAAGCTATTACTGAGTCCTCTCCAAACACGTCAGATATATATATATATAATATATATATATATATATATTGCCTCCATCGCGTTATTACCGTTTCTAACTCATACAACCTACCGCGTCTTAAATGTCCTTTTTCTTCACTCATGTAGGCAGTTTTTTAGAAGTTAAGAAAAACTGAAACATGAAAATATATATAAAAATCACACACACACATCAATCATATACTAATTTAACTTAAAACCGGTTTCAGTCGGATCCAAATTGTAGCTAAAGACCAATAACGCATAAAAGTGCACGTGTTTAAATGCGACAGAACTTTCTCTTATACCCGATACAAATAACTTTAAAATTATGGATATAAGGGGTTCGTTTTTGTGACCTAATATAATTCCCGAACGTTGGTTAGATATGCACTTCCAATTTGAAAATGTTTTAAAGGAAAAAATGTTTACGTGTTTTTGAACAAAAACTTTTTAAAATTACAAAAATTAAATTTTTATACGATCCCCAGATTCAATCACTTATATTTAGAAAAAGATGCAGTACACCAAAACAAAGTAAACACAAAAAGTTTCATTCTATTACGATAAAAACTGGCCAAGTTATGGAACTTTGAAAATCATAAATTTCATCCATTTCTCGGCCATTTTCAAGAAGCTAGTAAGGGGCCGTCTCCAAAGTGAAATTAATTGGAACTCTGCCAAGAAACTTTCGCACTTGCACGTCACTCTTACATAAATCGTTTTTAAATTTAAAAGTACATACATTACGTTAATAATTTACTAATTGAGTACTTAAGAAATAAAATTTATTCTGTGTACGTGTAAAACATAGACACAATAAAATATTTTGAACGAAGAAAACATTTCAAAAGCACTTCCAAAACATAGGCTTATTTGTTACGGCTTCAGACGGATTTGCTGTGGTATTGATTATGGCGGACGTTAAAAATCTGTTGTGTAGTTGCTGCAATTGCATTCAGTCGTATTCAAATATTACTAATTCTAGTACGGGAGAACGAGATGTATACAAATGAAGAATACTGCGAAATGGTACTGTTGTATGAGTAGTGTAATCGAAATAAGAGAGAGGAGGCGAGACTTTGTCATTAAATTTCCCAGTCGAAGATATATTATTGTACAATTGTCCGTGCTGTTCAACGCTTGTATAAAACTAGGAGTTGTCATAGATGTATTCCCTTTCGTGCCACACCTTCAAGCTTGCAAATACCGGCATAAGATACTCTAGGATATACCCTGGCTGATCCTAAAAGTAGTGTGCAGGATATTAACAAGGCTTGTTTCTACTCAAAATCGACGGTATGGAACATATTACATACGTACGGTGCATATCCTTATCGTCCAGTCCTGGCGCAGGAACTAATGTCCGGAAACCAGGAACATCGTTTTGATTTTTGCAATTTTGTTTTAAACACACTGGATGAAAATCCAGATTTTTTTGAATGAAGTTTTGTGGTAAATCCAGCCCCCGATTCAAGCATATTAATACACAAATCCATTATTGGTTCCCCCAAAACCCAGATTAATAGCCCGGGATCACCACCAAGGGGTTGGTGGTGAAGTGTGGTGGGGAATATGGAAGAGCACCAATTGGCCCAATGTATTTCGATTGACCTTTAACATCAGAATTGTACAGGGAAACTTTATGGGGACCTTTTTCCCAAATTTTTTTTAGAAGATGAAGTTTCTTACGGGATTTTCACGCATGTGGTACCACGCACAAATCTGTGCAACCTTTAATTTTTGGCACAGACATTTGACACCGAATTATGGTACAGATCCCCCGGGTGCCCCCGTGATCACCCGACCCAAGTCCTCGTTTTTTTCTCGGGGCTTCCAAAAGAAAAAGTGTCAAACGTGAATCACGAGTAAACGATCTCAATCAAATCAGCAGACTGGGTTTGGGGACACCACCTATGTTGCAGAAGTTGGGGGTGGATTTTTTTGACGCGGGTTCGGTACTGCATTTCTGCGGCGTCATTTTGAGATTTTTTGAATTTTGGGTAATTTGATAAAAAAACCCCCGATTCATGATTAGTGCATCATTCCACAAAGAAAAATTTGAACGGCAAAACCTGTATTTTTTGTTGCATTTGTTAAAACAAGGTTTTTTATTCTTTTCGGCGTTGTATTTTTTTAATTTAACTTTTATTGTTCGCCATACAGCAATAAGCAAATGTTTTAATATTACTATGATGTTTTTTTTTTTGCTCTTTTTAGGTAGTGAATTCTTTCTCTAAACTCAATTTATATACGACCCCTTTCCGAGAAATTTCAGTTTCATCAACTTTTTGTAGGCATAACTCGGTCAGTTTTTTTGTAATAAAAAAAAAATTTTTGTGTTTATTTTTGTTTTGTGTTCTGCATCTTTTCCAAATAGGCCCGGAAGACCGTATAAAATTTTTTTTAATTTTTTGTAAATGGGTTTTTTGGTTCGAAAGGCACATAAAAACATTCTTTACCTTTTTTAAAACATTTTTCAAACTGGAAGTGCATATCTAACCGAACTGTTCGGGAATTAGCTATTGGGTCACATTAAGGCTGGACGCCTTGTATATACAGAGAGAGAGATGAAATTAATTAGTTCCACTTAGTTAGAGTAAGTCTTCCACTGGGTTTATTTGTTTGATAATTATTATTTAACCTTGGGAGTAATAACGCATCATCACCAAATCGTACCAACTTATGAAAAACGTTTATTTAAAGCAATAAGTTTCACATTGCTTTTAGAAAAATCTTCTAAGCCTTCTAACCACTTATTCTGCATCAATTGAATGCTTTCATTTCATATTTGAACATTTAAAATAAGTGTCGAACTACTAGAATCCATTATGGTATTTGTTTAATTACTTTTTGAATAGTGTTGCTAAGTACTTCAATGTGTTTTATTTCATTCCTCTTCACAATAAGAAAAAAAAATGTTGAAATCAAAAATTACCGTATTGAGAGAATAAAATCCTTCTTCGAATTAAATCTTTTTTCTCTTTTCAATGCAATATAGCTTATTCGATAAGTGTAGAAAAAAAGTAATCGCAAATGCATTGTGAAAAAGGATTTGCTAATTTGCTTCATTTCAATTGTATTCCATTGTCAGGATTCACCAATCAACGTTATTTTACAGTTTTCAGACTTTAAAGAATAAGATGAAGACTAAAAATTAAAACCAAAGCTTTTAATGAAATTTTTTGTTTATACTTTGGGTAAGCTGACTTTTATCTCCTTTTAAGAAAAGAGCATAAAAGCATTTGTAATGAAATAAAGGTAGATTAGCCATTTCTTTTATTATCCGTTTATGGTATTGAATGAATGTAATTGAATTCGAATCAAATGCATTGCTAATAAGATGCGAAATTTTTTTTGAACGAAAGGGATTTAAAAACTGTTTATTAGAAAATTTATAGAATTATTTTTTAAAATTATAAATTGGCATGCTTAGCCTATTTTTTTCTATGATTAAATTTTAAATTAATTTAAAGAGGTTGAACTCAGAAAATTACCAATAAACTATATTTATTCAATTCTGAATGCCCATATACAATTATTTTTTCCTATAATTAAAGAGTATACATAAAACTGAAATTATACCTAAATACTTTTGAAAAGTCCATGTTTTGAAAAATTTAAATTGTTTTTTGAAAACATTACATAAATAGCTATTGAAACACAAAAATCTTGTAATTGTACTTTTTTTTAGGAAATTATATTTATATGCAACGTATGACTTTTAGCCACAACACAAAAACTACACATTATTTCTAATTTATCAACAGGGATCATCCAATATATTTGATTTTTCTCTTCTATAAAGCAAGTTAGTTCAAACATATTAAAGTATTTCCATGTTTTTAGAGTAAAACATGCCAAGAGTTGAATATAGATAGGTGAAATGCATTTTTCGTGATGCGTTTTTTATGATTTATTGAAAATTTGATGTTGAAGATTGATTGTTTCTTTAAAATGAAATTATTCCTCTGTTTAAATACAGTAAAATTGTAATCGAATTAAAACGTAAAAATCCTTTTTGAGTATATAAGGTACCTATAAGAATTTATTCAAACCATTAGCCAATTTTTAATTTCTATTCTGATCTTTTCATACCTTTGACTCCAAAGGGTTTCGAACGATCATACGTGTGTATTATATCTGTTGAATTGTTAATTTTTGAAAAGGATTACCCCCTCTGTATTTTCCTAAAGTATTAAAGTTTTTTCCAGAAACTCTCTGGGGAATTATTCAAAAAAAAATCTCTAAAAATTCTCTTAATTTTGAACATCATTGTAAATAGAAATAAAGGCGTTGGGGTCCCTTAAAATTTTTTTTATAAAATTTTAATTTACGGGGAAAACCTTTTATGTTTTTTAACACAATATTTCTAATTTAGGATCTTTCAAAAGGGATCATCCCAAATGTTCAATGATTTTTTTTTTTCTGAAAGAAATAAGTTCACCCTATTAATACACAGGGAAAGTACTATATCATTAAATAAAATTTGAAAACATTAATGAATATCCTGATAGTTAATTAAAATTTTTAGATAAACTCTCTGGGACTATGATAATAAGTATTTAAAACAATAAACACTGTTACATTTACTTTTGAAAAATAAATTTAAAATAATTTTAAACTCATTATTTAAATTTTACAAAGTAAGATTATAGTAAGACAACTAAATAGTTGATGTTCTTAAATGAAATGAAGATATCTCATTTATTCTAAATTGGTTTTAGTTTTATTGTTCAGTTTTTAGATGTAAAATATTTAGAATTTTTCAAGTAAAATATTCAAAATAAACAGGTATTTCATTCAAAGTAAATAGTGGCCGTGATAGCCTTGTATTTATGGTTTAGAATTTTTTAGGAGGTTGGGGGTTTAAACCCTTTGGAAAAAGCCCGGTTATATATCGCGCAGATAGATTGTTTCCAAAGCTTGTTAATTGTCGGGGGTCAATGTCCTTCTGTTGGCGTGGTGTGATAGTTAAGAGAGGAGTACCAACTCAAGTATCCGAAAATCGAAATTACGATGTCTATCGCCAATAGTCTAGGGATGGTGATCTGAGATCGATTTATCCAAAACGATTTCCCAAAAAATCGATTTTTAAATCCATAAAAAAGCCCCGAATCGATATTCCATCCCAGAAAATGGGCATTCGTTTTTTTTCTCCCGCAAAAACCATACAATTTTTTGGGGAAAGTTATTTAAAATTTACTATCTTTAAACTATTTTTTTTTATCATTAAAACAAAATTATTTCATTTTTTTAAACCTTTTAAAATGTAAAAAAAAAATTTTTTAAAAAAATAAATGTCTTCTTTTTTATACCTGATACTTTGATGGGGTAAAAAAATAATTGTAATTGTCAAATTTTCCCCCGAATAAAAAAATTCCCTGTTTTTAATGACAAAAGATCGTTTATTAGGGAATTTTTCTTGTTTTTCATAAAATGGATTTATATTTACATTATAAATGCAGACTTGATAAAAAAATTGATTTCTTGAAACGATTTTTAGGGCCAAATTTTTTTGAATCAAAACCACGGCCCAACCCATTTAAAAACGATTTTTGGGGAATCGCCATCCCTATAATAGTCTTCGTGTTACTTTATAGTGTGACGCTAATTCTTTTCTCAAAGTAAAGTTATATCAAGAATATTAGAATATATAAAGGAGGAGAGATATCTTTATTATTTTATTATTCTGGCTTTTTTAATTTTTTTTTTTTCACCGGGAAAGTTAGATACTTGCTTTGTGAATTTAGGGATAAAAATAAATAATCCCACATTGCATTTTTAAAAGTACAAGATTAAAAAATTTTTAAAAATCAATTTTAAAGCATTCATCTTAATAGAACTAATGCTATTTTTTAAAAAAATTTAGGAGGAAGGTTTTCATTATTGGTTTTTGTTTCCTGCCTAAGTGTGGAAAATTTGAAATCACATCACAAACCCCACGGAAATTGATTTTTAAGCTAAACTACTATTAACTTTGATTTTACAAAAGTATTCACATCTCTTAAAGGGAAAAGTAACGGTTAAAGATTTTTTTATTTTTTTGTTTTCAGCTTTCTTTAAACCCCCTTCCTCGATCAGTAATGTGCTGTTTTAAGCAAGCAAACATTAACATAGAACAGAAATTTGAATACATAACGTAAAAATATTTTACAAGAAATTTGGTGACTGAAAGAGGAAAAAGTTTTTTTATGTAAAAATAAAGTAATATTCTTTAGTTGTGCTGCATCAAGAGAAATTCTAGCATCAGAAATTCTGTATCAGTAGTAAAAACTTTATGAGCTGTTTAAGGCTTTGAAAACTAGAAACAAATTTGTTATTCATCCTATTTTAAGTACAATTTTAGTCCTAAGGGTTTAAATTTCAACTTTTTTAGGTACCGAAAAAGAAATCATAAAAATAAGATTTTAATTTTTAAATTAAATTTCCCTCAAAATATCTGAATTTGATTTACTTGAAAAGTCCATTTTCTTCTTTAGCAGAAAGTTAGTTTTTTTCCAATTCTTTTATTCTGAATTTAAAGTCGTACATTACAGTAGTTATCAGAAGTCTTTGAAGTTCTGTGCTTTGATAAATTTTAGTTTTTTTAGCATTCGTGATTTTTTATAAAATTGACAACCAAAATGATCGTGTTGAAATAATTGAAGTTTATTTTAAAAGATCACACAGAGACAATCTCCCCGTTTAGGAAATATTGAACGAATCAGAATTTTTTTTATACAATTAAAGCTACTGTATTTTATAAGAGATACCATGATACAGCTTTAACTTTTATAAACAAAGAAATTTAAAAAAAAACTTATATAAAAATTGAAAATTTTAAGCGCATTAAATATTGTTTTTAAAAATTAAAAAAAAAAGCGCATATTATTTTCCCCTTTGTATTTCAGATACTTGTAATAATAATTCTTTTAGTTGTTTTTATTGTTTGGCGATGTATAATCACTTTGTTTAAGATATGGTCAGAATTTTATTTTAAGATTTTATAAATATATTCTGTTGAATTGAAATTTTTCTGTAATTATACTGCTAAAATGCAAATGAGGAGTATGATTTAATTAGAAATAACTAACTTTACATAACTGTTTTTTTTTGATAAAAGTCAATTCAAACGGGGAATAGTACCTTCGAAATTTAAAAACAATTTTTAAAAATAATCTATATAAATGGATACAGAGAACAGTTTTAAAAAGGAATCATATCGAAATACGATAGTAATTACGGTGTGAGCAATAAAAAAATGTAATTGTAAACAGAACTTGTGTCTGAAAAGCAATGTCAAAAAATATTTACGTTGGGTTCTGTTAGGATGTGGATGATTGAATAACTGTTTTATTAATGTCGCTCTTCGAAGCTGTACAAGAGCTATTGGCTATTGAGTCCGCAGTTTTGAACTACTGTTAAGTAACGAGGACGAACTGAGTTCTATCCCAATCTCCGAATTCTACATGGATTTCGGATGTATATTAATTTTTTTACATCATATCATTGTCATCCAACAAATTATGAATCGATCCACCGCTGCCTTTGAAGCTATTTTTTAGAGAGTAAAATCCATAAATAAATAAATAAATACTTCTTTGAACAAACATAAAGGTGTTCACTGTATTATTATGAATGGTGTAAAATCTTTTATTAGGGACTTATCCTTCTAAACTGTTGAGAAGGATTTGAGTGAAAAAACTCAGAGCTCAAATACATCTTTTAGTTCTTCAATTTGTAAGAGCTGATCTTACATTATGATCTTTCAATATAAAATTTATATTAATTTAAATTAGGCAACATTGATATTTAATGATGGAATAGAATTTTCCAACTTTTTTGAAGGCCCTAATTTTTTTAAACATTTTTTTGATAAATTTGATGTTCACACAAAATTGGACATGGTCAATTTTGACACCATGCGGGAGTTTTAGCGTAAGTTGATGGGGATTTCGAAATGATGGGCATTTTTGAATTCTTAATAACTTTATTGAATTTAACTTAAATTACTTATATATGAACAAACTTATATTAGGGGGAATAAAACCAAAACACGTAGTCGAATTAACACAGACGCAATTAGATCACTTATCTTAATTATATTATATCCGCCCACCTCAATTTCCTAATATATTCCGTTGAATATAATCCTTTTTCCCACCTTTGGGGTACCCGTCCAATCCACCCAAATATTTTCCGGGGGTACAATGGTATGTACCTTGGTTGAT
>BMAV01012360.1:140409-154993 GCA_019973955.1 Trichonephila inaurata madagascariensis | reverse complement strand
CTCGTTGCCACATAGCATACAAATAGAGCTCATTTGAAAAAGAACATGATACAGAGACGTTTGATATAAAATATTTTTGTAGTTCTAAGATCAAGGTTTTTTTATTATAAAACTCAGAAAACAAATTTAATAAATAGCTCTCAGAACATTTAAATCATTATGTTTAATTTATATCTGAGATTAATAACCATGGAGCTTGTATTAATTATTCTGATTATTTGATTTTTTTAAATTTTAATTAATGTTGCGTTATAGTTAGTCAAAATTGCGAAATGTAATTTTTAAAATGAATTTTGAAAAATGTGAAAGCTTTTAATTCATATCATTAAAAAAACTTAGTTAAATTTATTCACGTAAAAATTGTGGGTTAAATTAATTGTTGGTACATTTTGTAATATGAAAATGTTACAACATCTGAAATTTCTTTTTGTAATTTATGTCCACTTCTATATAAGCTAGTCTCTTATAGTAATTATTAGACTTTTCCTACTGTTCTCTTCTTAAGAATAGTTGAGCATTAGAAATTAAGTTGCAGCTAACTCAGTTAATCAATTAGTTGCTATTTAGAATGCATAGAAGGAATACTTTAGACTTAATAATATATCAGGAAAGAGGGAATAAAAGAAATAAATAGTAAAGAAAAGCAAATTTAATAAGCAGAGAATTTCGCAGTAAAAGCAACAATAGATAATGATTTAGCATGCTTAAATATGAGAAAACGCGGAGCAAATGTTGAGCAATAAAGGCCTAAGGTATATATTATTCTATTATATATTGCATACTTCTTCATAGTTTTCCAACTAAATGAAAGATTTATACAACAATCAAAACTAGCAGTGATAGTCAATTACAATAGTTAGATGATGAAATAGCAAGCGCGATTATTGTTTATTTGAATGGGAATTGTTTGAATGTGCTTTGAGATATTAATGATTAAATGGAATTTTTTTAAAAAAAATCGACGTGTTCTTAGTTTAGTGAAATTATTTAAGTGTCGATATTTGAAATATTCTAGTATCTATAATATATAATTTCTTAACACATTTTTAAAAAATTAAGATAAGTTTATTCCGTTTTTAATTTAGGTATAAGTATTGTACAAATATTACATCAATAAAATTAATTCCATAGAACTTCATAAAAAACTTGCTCTAAAGTCTGTTTAAGATATATATTATTGTAACGGTAAAATGAAACAATGCTCGTCATGAAACCTTTCGATTAGGAATTGATGTTTTACTGCAAAATATCCTTATTTAGTAAAAACGATTTGCAATGAAAAAAAAGCAACTGTTTATTTACAAAAACAGTTCTGAATAAATTATTATATGCTTAGAAATATGGAATATATATGCATTTTTATAAATTTATTGATGTTTCTTCTGTTGAATATTTAAATTAGTTGTTAGGTAAATATTGAACCACAGCAAGTGAAAAGTATCATTTTCAACAATAAATTTTCCGTTTAATTTTTGATCTCTTGTCTTTAAGCTATCTCAATGCTACATTGTATTTGCCTTGTATTCTCTCTTAAAAATATTTTTTTTAAGTGAAAATACTTAATACTTAACCCTTTTTTTACTGTTTACTTTAATCTAAGAAAGTTAAAGTATAAAATGGTAACAAATTGAGAAAGGAACGTCTTTCAGTTTCTGTTTGTAGAATATAAATAAAATATTTTCAGACGCTGCTTTGAATGAATATTATATATGATTTAGAAAATTACACTATTTGCTATAATGTAAATTCAAAATTAGGTGCTAAAGGTATTTTCTTTTTTTTTTAGTTTTAAGGAGCTAGCATATAAATAAAGAATATTTAGCATATATAAATAAAAATCGAAAGTTTGGTTTTCTTATCGTTATTATGGTTTTGAATTCTCAAATTCATTTTAGCTCAGACGTTAAAAATTAGAAACCTTGCAATGGAAGAATTTTTAAAAGAATTAATACAAGAAAATGATTTTTACGTGATTTTTTTTTTATTTTAAACAATTTCAAACTTTTTCTTGCATATTTTTTGTTAGTTTAATAATTACCTTAGGAACACAGCAAGATTGATTTTTAAATGATACTTACATAAGGGAATTCTTGATTTAACATTTTGTTAGCTTAATTAATATAATTAAGTTGCGTAATACATATTTTAAAAAATAGATTGAGAATTCTACCCTATTCATTTTATGATGAAAAACATTTTGGAAATTTGTATTAGATTCAATTATGCAAGAAAAATACTTATGTTTTTCATAGATCCTGCATATTTCAATTAAAATAACATTTACGCAAATTATAACATAATTTTAATATTTTGCATGTTGATCATATGATTTTTAATCAATACAGAAGAATTTATTAGTAAAATGTTTTAAGAAGTTTTCTTGAACGTATTTCTAAGTATTTTGTTCGTTTTATTTTATTTCACACATTTATATAATGTTTTAACACACTGTATGAGGATCATCCTGAAAATAAAGACGAGTACTCATACAAATGAAAAGTACAATCGCAGCATTTATTGGGAAAAATATAACTCTGTTTCATACTGTGGAAGCTTTCTTCAATTCTCTACATGATCATTAAACATTTGTTGCATTTGTTCGTGAGCTTCAAAATTTCTATGCTATATTCCTCCGCCGCCAGTGCAATAAACCTAGTCGTCACTGTATTCTCCAAATTTTCAACACTTCTAAAACATTAACCGCCCGAAAACTCTTATTATTATTTATTTCAGAAGAAAACAACTTTTCCCTCAGCTTGGGGTCTAGATCTTCGGCCTTTTGTTCGCTTGTTTGTGAACACAAGGCTCAATGAACTGGAGGCAGAACAGAATGACATGGAAACTCTGTAGGTCGTGTAAAGGTACAACAAATGTTTGAGAGAAGGTGGGTATTACGTGAAGTGAATGAAGCTTCAGATAAATAATAGAATTATTTTTTATCTAATAAATATTGTGTTTTTAATTTTATATTTTTGTGTTTTTCATTTATATTTCATACTATCTTATTTACATCGCATTTCCTATTTGTTAGTTCCTTTATTTATTTGAATGTTTCCTGTATTTTCGTGAATATAAATAGATTTCTTCGAACTAATTTCTAGTTAAATACAAAAACTAATCGATAAATTTTACTTGGAACTCATCTTCAGAAGACGTTTTGTTTTTATCGCAAAATTTAAAACTACTCGGCAAAAGTTGTTGAAGGTATATGATCAAAATAAAAATGTGGATATTCTTAGAAAAAGTCTTTTTCCACAATTATTCATAAAGAATAATTCATAAAAATTCACAATTATTCATAAGAATTCATATTATTCTTTATAATTCATAAACACTAAATACGTACAAGTAATATATATAAATTATTCGTATTACTATTTGTTTAAAAGAAAGCAAATGACAACATTTTTATTCAAAAATATACACTTCTCTTAAAAAAACTTTTATAATTTCTTTTTTCTTTTTATCCTTTTTGCTTTTTTTTTAAACATTAAAATCAAATTCCAAAATTCCTTTGATTTACCATATAAATACGGGAATTCATTTCAAGTTCAGACTAAAAAATTAATACTGTAAGTTAATGAGAGTAAAATTTCATAAACGTTCTTTTTTCAATTTAATATTTTTTATGATACAACAAAATGTTAAAGAAAGAAAATGTCAAGGGCAATAGTTAATTACTTAAATTTAAAATCACGATTTTTCACTTTTAATTAGAGTACTACATATTCTTATTAATAAACATAGTTAATTTCCTTTCATAAAATATAAAAATTTTTACCCGCATCGGATGTAAGTGTTCTTGGCTTTTGATTGTATTTTGCGAAAAACTTATTTTAAAATTTATTATCAAATTTCTTACTGCATTGTTAAAAAAATACCAAATAACAATACTTAATCTACCTGAAAGCGTTGAAATTTCTTTATTCATAAGCGGTAGTTTAATGAAAATTAAATGCAATAATAGTATGCTTAATTTATATAACTGTCTTTAAATACATTATTAAAATTTCGTTTTACATAAAGGATATTATTTAAATGGTATATAATTTCAATAGAGCTGTGTAAAAAGACTGTGCTATTTCAATCATTTCATAAAGATACTTTCTAATTATGTATCTATAATAGCTTCTTTAGTTTTTGCTTGTTTGGAATATTAAATGTCAGAAGGAGTTAAGGTATCCGACTACATTCGGAACCGTGATTTTGCAAAAGCGCATAAATGGATAGTTTCATGATATTTATTGTCACTTAGATTAGAATACATGTATACAATTATTTTAAGGACATTTTGACAAAAAAAAATTATTTAAATACAATATTTTGGCAAAAATATAACTTAGAATAATCATTTTTCAGAATGTTCTCCTTTTGTGAAAAATGCTTCTATTATAATAATATTTTGCCTGTATATAGCTCAGACCTCTCCACAGAGGCTCAATTAGAATTTTTGAAATATATAACTTAGAAGTGGGTTTATCCGTATTTTACGACAACAGAGGGGAGCAATTTTAAGAAAAAAAAGCCGATAATTATTTCAATGGATTGTAACTCTGAAAATAATGTGAATTTTTCCAAAATCAGAGTTGAGCCTCTGTACAGAAGTCTGCGCTATATACAGGCAAAATATTATTATAATAGAAGAATTTTTCACAAAAGGAGAACATTTTGAAAAAGGATTATTCTAATTTAATTTTTTGTCGAAATATTGTATTTAAATAATTTATTTTGTCTAAATGTCCTTAAAGCAATTTTATATATGTACTCTAATGTAAGTGAAACTAAATATCATGAAAATTATCCATTTATGCGCTTTTTTAAAATCACGGTTCCAAACGTAGTCGTATACCTTAATTAAATATTCGGAAACATTTTAGTCGTGAATATTTTTGCATGAAAATACATATCACATCAATTTCACAAAACAATACTTGAAATCAGATTTGTAAAGATTATAAAAATGTACTTTAATAAAAAAAATTTAAGAAAACCACGCTTATTGAAATCATATTTATTAACATTTCTAAGCTAAATTAAATTATAAATAAAATTACATTTAGTTAAATGAAAAAAATTAGCTGTATCCATTAGTGCACAATGTATCTTTCAACATTTTTTTCGTGGATATTTTTCTTCCAAAACATCTGTGTAAGTGTCCCCAGTTCTCAGAATCTATTTTCTTTGCGAGAATATTTGCTAGGAATCAGAACAACAACAACAAAAATATTTGCAACAATGTTTCTTTTAACGACCTGGTCCGTTATATCCCACAGTACAATTTTTTTATTTATCTGTTTCTTTATTAGACAGATAAAAGAATTTCTCGTGAACCACAATTGTTAAATCGGGCTTACAGAGATAAATAAAACAAACAAAATGAGATAACGGATAAATGACAAAACAAACAAAACACACGAAATAACAAAGACAAACTAACAAGTTACAAAAACAAACAAGTACATTACAAAATTAAACAATCAAGTAACAAAGCCAAGACAGTGAAGTACCGTAAGCAAAACAATGAAGTTATACAATCAGAGAAATGTTTATAAGATGTTCAAGACAGTGACCCCCTTTATTCTCAGAAAATGAAATCGCCGAAGAAATTTCTACTAATTGTGTACTTTTATTGTATGTGACACTAATAATTACTCTCTAGTAGGAAAATTCGATTTATAAAAAATGCTTGTGATAATTTCTTGCTTAATATTTTAAAACAATTAAATTGTATAGATCACGTGATTAGCCAGGACTTCAATATTTGCAAATACACTAAAGTCCATTCTAAGTCATTTAGACACTACAGTAAGTTCTGATGCAATGAAAAATGAAAAAAAAATCGTGTCAAAATATGTGCCAAAATATTGATTTTCGACAGAGATTGAAGGAACAGTGGTATTCTTAAATAATGATTAAAAAATTGCCTTATATCGCTAAGATATATTTTCGTAATATTTTGGTATTATCCCACAATCGGAAACAAAGATTTTTCAAAGCAATCAATAAAATCTTCAAATTATTACTAAAAATAATAAAATCCACAAATAAGTTAGATTTTTTGTACATGAACTATTGTACACACACAGCAGATTTTTATCGCTGTAACCTTCAAGGCAACGAAATGCAATATATTACTTTCAATTTGCTCCACCAGAGTAATAATAACTAAATTTAAATTACTTTGCAAGAATACAACAAAAAATATGCATTGAAATCATAGCCGAATAATCATTGGAATTAAATTAAAATATTACCTTTTAATATTTACTATACCCATAAAAAGAAAAAAAAATTCTTAGCCACTTTTTATTTCTTTGCCATTTCAATCGTTTGACGAAAATATGTGTTTCAATAATTCAATTTATTTTAATACTATTGTAAGAAAGGTCAAATGGAAGGAACATTAAAATATCTAATAGAAAAAAAATTTTTACTCACGTATGAGATCATGGGAAGATTGAATCCAGACGCCATTTTTGCTTCATGAACACATGTTTCTTGGGGACCAATGTAACCTGCCACCTCTTCAGTCCACAGCAGGGCCACTTGCAAAATACTTTCTTCTTCATCGCCATAAGTCTCAGCGACTGTGAAATTCAACAAGTGTCCATCGACTAGAGGGTGTTGATGGTTTATTTCATCCACTGCTAGACTAATGGCACCAGAGATGGAAAGCCCTGGTCTGTGGTAATCCATATTACCAGGCCTTCGTTCTGATCCAGTCAAATAGCCAATGGTAAAAGTGTCACAGTGACAGATATTATAGATGGAACAAATGAAGATTAAGGAGAAAATTAATATGGAAGAATTCCGTCTCATTTTGAAGTCCTTTATCTGGATATAACTCGAGGTATTTCAAAAGACTTAACTCCCTTTAAGCGTTTAAGTCAATCACATTTTACTTTTTGAATTTTTAAATAAAACATTTTGTAACAATGGCTTAATATCTGAACAGACTTTTAATTTCGGGAAGAAATAAAATATTTAAGTACTATATTTTTTTTACATGAAATACTAATCTTTTTTTAAAAAAAATGCATTGCTCAAAATGAAATAATAGTTGAGATATTTTTAGTGGTCTGTTTATTAATTTTGAACTGTAAAAGAAAATTCCACTTAAAATATGTTAAAAAAGTATTTCTAAACAATGTTTTAAACTTAAAATATTTTAAAATAATGCATATTTTTTTATGTTAGAAAAAATATTTTCAGCATCAGATGTTTAAGGTATTACAGTTTTAATTCAAATTTATTATTTTGTGTACTTTTTTTTACAATATTAAAAAAATAACATTTGAATTTTTATTTTAAAAAATTCTATTAAAAGAATTATTTATATATTTCTGGGAAGCCTGATTTTAAAGAAAATTAGCTATAAAATATAATTAATAAAACTCAAATTTTAACTTAATGAATTTCAATTATTTTTATTGTAAACCCTACCAAATATTAAGTTGATTAAATAATATGGAATAAAACTACATTCACTTTTTATGTTACATTTTACATTTTGAGTTTTAAGCAATTTGAGTTAATGTAAACTCTTAAAAAAATCCTTCTTATTTATTATTTTTTTAAAATATTTTATCTTTAAAACAAATACTTATTTTAATAAGTATAAAACTAACTCCTTTTAAAACACATTATTTCTATTCTACTATAATTCTATCCAGAAGTTCTTTAATTTAAATTTCATAAAATAATTTAATTGCGAAGAATAGGCTAAATAAAAGCTATTACCAAATCAAACTTAATAAAAAAATCATCCACTAAAAATTCATATGCGTTCCTCCATCAAATTTTCCACAAAACTCTAATATCAATCCTTCAGTTTTAGAAGAGATTTCACAATTTATAAAGAAAGAAGGAAATAGCTGACGATATTTTAAAAGACAGGAGCCGTCCTTGCTCTAACCACCTCGCGAGCTATTTCTCCGAGAACTAAATGGATGAAAGTCCTGGCTGTTTTACCTTTTGAACTCGCTCGCGAGCAAGAGTTACTACTCATGCGCATGATACTCTCGTCGATTCTTTCAAGGTTTTTGCTGGAAAAAAGAGAGAAATAAGTTGTGTTTGATCTTTTTTTGTAGAAAATTCTCGGAAGTAACCGCACACAGTGAAACTTCATAACGATGTAGAAGGATTATAAGACTCTTGCAAAAACAAATGGAGTATCATTAAAATATACACGAGAAGGCTATAACTTGTTGCTTCAGTATTTAGAGAAAGTGATTTTAAATCTCCTTATTCGCCATACAATTGTTCTGGCTTATAATTTGTGGGTGCATTATTATAGTAGAATTATGAATTAACTTGCGTAATAAAGAATAAAGAAATACTATGTTTGAATCAATATATATAGAGTTTGGAATATTTAAACAGTTTTAAATGATGTTCCTTGGAGCATTTATTACGAAAAAAGTTTATTATCTAAATTGAAATTCAATAAACTTCTCCTTTAACATTAAAAATATAATGTTATTTTTACTTATTGAACAATAAATTACAACACTTTAATCTAAATTTTGTATAAAACTGAAGAGCATTTTTGAACATTATATAAACAGGATCCATACTTAAAATTCCGCATCATCTTGTAAAATTTAATGTTAAACCTGAATGGTGTAATTTCTGTTCTTGTATATAATAACTTTTATTCTTTTTTACAAAACTACTTATCAGCCAGATATATTCTGAATTTTTTTCAATTTTTTTAAATATATTAATATTTAAATGAATTGGAGAATATGATAATGAAATAAAACAAAGTTTGTAATAGTTTTTTTAATTCCACAACCAGAATTACACCGGATTAGTTATGAAATACCTATATTTAAATAAAGTATTTCCGAATATAAACTAATGAATCTCTGCAAACTAAATGAAGTAGAGTTTATTTTCTGTTTTCATGACACACAATCTTAAGGTGACTGACAATATTCAGAACCGTGATTCTGCAAAAGTGTATAAATGAATAATTTTTTTTGATATTTAGTGTCACTTGAATTAGAATATGCATATAAAATTGACTTAAGAGTATTATTATAATAAACAATTATTTAAATGCGATATTTATAATAACATTTTGCTAACATACACACTCATGTCCAAAATTATGGTCACAAACATAAAGTCTGTGAAAACTGATGAACTATTCACTATGTTGCCATGAAATTTGGTATAGTGACATATTACAATGTGAGAAAAAACTTAACTAATAACAACTAACTAACATAACCATACTTAAAAGATTTTAAATTTGAATTAAGATATAGGGAGCATCAAAAAGTGTGAAATCATGAATCGAAGATAAATCACATAATTCGGGAAAAGTCTATCTATTATAGAGTGTGACCCCCATACACCGGTATACAAGTTTTCCAGCAAGCTGTCATACTATTTATAAGGATGTCTATAAATGTTAGTCGTAACAAAGCCCATTCCTCCGAAAGCGTGACTTTTAACTCCTGGGGTTCCGGGGGGGGGGGGGGGCCGGGAATAATTGGCCCACCAAATGTTGTATGAGGGGGAGATCAGACGAACTCGAGGGCCAATCCATACGGTGAATATCCTCCCACAACAAGGATTTATTTGCCACCAAACCTATTGATTTCTGTTACGAAGGAGGGACGAAAGGGAGCTCCACTTTCTTTCCAGATAAGGACTTGACGAGATTCAGGTTGTCAGATACATTTTGACTCATCACTTAAAATAACACGCCTCCCTTTTTGTGGTGTCCACGACTGATGTATTCGGCTCCACAATAATCGGTCTTTCCTGCTGGGTGCAATCAAAGGAACACACAAGACTGGACCCTGGCATAAAGGTCAGTCTCTGCAAGACGTCTGCACACTGTTTGGCTGGAAATTATTCTTCCAGACACCGCTGCAAGGTCACGAGCAAGCTAAATTGTCATTGTCCACCTATGTCCTAATGCGCCTAATGCCAAATAGGGATCCTGTACAGATGTCTTTGCCCTGTGGCAGTCTTGGACGACCTTCCTGGTGGCAGTACCACTTGTTTGAAGTTGATTCCCCAGCCAGGAGACCACCCTCGGTGCCTCTTGTAACCATGAAATCGCCTCCACTTGAGACTGGCCAGCTTCAAGCCTATCAACGCTTCTCCATCTCAAGGAATCATCTAAACAATTATGAGAAGTCATTCTCACTCCGTAAACAGGCTGATTTGTTCGTTTTACTGCAATATTCACCAAACTGCAGATAAAAATCTCAAATGCTAAAAAGGTCTCACGCAGTAGCTCTGCAAAAATGAACGCAAACAACTTATTTTTCTAAGCCGAAGGTTGACATTCATCCGTGCTTCTAAATATATAAAATACAAGTTCTACCAGTTTTACTGGAGTCAGTTCAGAATTATGTCGAAAATCATGTTTGTGACCTAATTTAGGAGTGTAGCTAAGTGACCTAATTAAGTGTAGCTAAGACTTCTCTATAGAGCTTGAACTAGGATTTTTGAAAATTTCATATTATTTTCAGAGCTACTATCAATTGAATAAATAACCGGTGCTTTTTTCTTTTCGGATGCAGTAAAATATGAAAAGAAATCCACTTCTAAATTATAAATTTTAAAAATCCTAGTTCAAGCTTTGTACAGAAGTCTATTAGCTATATATATAAGCAAAATATTATTATTATAGTAGCCTTTGTCATAAAAGGAGAATATTTTAAAAATATGTCATTCGTTTTCCATTTTCCCCCCAAAAAAATGCATTTACACAATTGTTTTAATGTAATAATGCTATCAAACAAATTTACATATATATTCTGATTCAAGTGAAACTAAATACTAAAACAAGTATTAATTCATATGCTTTTTCAAATCAAGGTTCCAAATGTACCTTAATGGATACCTTAAGAAGTTATTTTAATCTCATATTTATTCACTTATTATAAATAATCATGCAATGTAAAAGGTGAGGCCATGGTAACCGAGTGATCAGGATTTCAATCTTGCGGTCGCTTTTGTTTTAGCTTATTCGTGGCTTCAACTCCTTTAAATTCATCGTGTAGTATTAAATCCTCACATTTGGGCGGTGGCATAACGGAGAATATTAGGCCCCCTGCCCAAGATTTTGGGTCCCCAGCCCAAATGCGTATTTAAAGTCATCTAGGTTGTGGACCTCCTAGAATCTCTGCCCCCCCCCCCCCACGCAATGCGGGGAGGGGGAACGTTACGCCACTGATAGCTTGGAGAGCGGGGTGCCAAGTCTGGTGTAATCCTCGTCACTCGATCATGGTTTGAAATTTCGAAGTCCGTCGAAAGTTGCATTCATGTTAATTCGAATTGTTGCATCAATGAACATATCAGTAAGTAAAGCAAAATCTTCTGAATTATCTTCTAAGTATAATTCTTTTGCTACCTTTGTTAACTCTTTAGTGGGCAGTGGCTAATAGGTCTAGCCACATAACAAAAAAAATTTCTCCAAGCGGGTGGTCTATATTTAGTCTATCCACATGCATTAATTGAAGCTAAAACGCATGAAAATCAATACATATGGCAGTGCCATACCTTTTTTGTTGCATTTCATGTCCTCTGATGGGTAGTTAGAAACAGCTTTCCTCGATGTAAATCTACAAATTGTATTTTGATTACTATAAATAAAATTTCTGATCTGTGGAGAAAATTTTGACATGTCTTAAGTTTACTTTTCTTTTATGTGAATGAATTAAGCAAATGTGCAATTAAAAAAAAGAGAGATTTTATTTAGGTTTTTGAAAAGTTTTTATATGTGGATAGAGAGACTCTATCCACTGCCCACATAGAACTGAAAAATGAACTAGAAATGTTCGGTTATCCTCCACTCGAGAGAGAGCACTTAGAATCATTTTGGAGGTCGGAAATATAAAAAAAAGTGCTCGGAGAAAACTTTTGCATATTATAAAGTTCCACAGTAAATACCTCATCAAATTTGTGAAATAACAAATACAAATCCTCAAAAATATTACTTTATTTCTACCTTTTTTATACTAAAATTAAATAAAATACAAAATGTGAATATATACCAATTTCAATGTATATTCTATGTATATTCTAAATAAGTATTATATGCTGTACAATTATTCTATTATTATTTTATTACACTTGTACTTTGTATTTAATTGTTATTAAAATAGTTAGCAGCATAAATATTAATTTTTCATAAAAAGTTTTATTGTAATATGATTCACATTATTTCTGTCCTGAAAAGTAAGTTAAATGTCCTAAGTGCTCAGTGGCTATAACGTCTAACCACCACCCAGGAAAAAAACCCTTGATCTGATTTTTTTTTTTTTTTGTGACTAAATAATATTTATAGAGGATGAGAACATTAGATTTATCAAGTACGTTATCACAGAAAAGTGTATTTTAGCTTTGTGCCCGTTAAAGTGTTAATTTATTGATTGGCTGATAACGTTCCAGTTCAAAGTTCCACGAGGGTAGTAAAGCCCTCATGTGAAATGAAGTGAAGTAAGTGAGTATTTATTAACTTCGCACACTATAAAGTAATATAAGGGCTATTGGTGACGGACCTTGTTTTTTTGAATCCCAGTCATGTGACGGGAATGATGCCTGAGCTGACATTCTTCTCTCTAAACTACCACATCACACCAACGACATTGAAGGTTTTAAGGCTCCTTCTAAGACCATTATGATTGTTAATAAAGGATATGGAATTATAAATGTATTTAAGCGTACTAAGTTCTATATAGTGAGGTGTGAAAGCTATAAGCAATACTTACTAAATAAGTTTCCTCCTTTCACTTGCTCATTGTTCAGAATCAAGAAATATACTGTCAATAACATTCCTGTAATGAACTGGCCTTCTGCCCCTAAGGTTGCGGGTTTGACCCCGGCCCAAGTCGGTGTATTTTCATGATGCAGAAAATCGTCAGTGGCCATCTCGTATGATTATACGGCTGTAAAAAATCTCTAGAATGACTGTTTGGCTTGGGTACTTTGGGCAAAATTAAATTCTAGTTCGGGTTCGCATTGTTAGAGCTCAGGTGTCTCCATCTAAGGAGAAAACTGGGTGTCAAAATTACATGCCATGATTCGTATCCGCCTATATGAGGGCACACTAAAAACGATACCAACTTCCGGGAATGTACTAGGTCTGCAATGTTGAAACATGAATTCGCAGTCCATTAGAAATAAAAAAACATTCCTGTAATAGTATTTTGGGATTTTATAGTTCAAACTATCAATATAAAAAAATCATGTTTTTTTTATTCCTTATTGACTTTTAAAACATTTATGTTCAAATGCTAATACATTAAAATAAAATTATTAATAGCAGAAAATAAAAATATATGTGCTTCTTTGCAAGATAAGTATTACTAAGAGCTCTCTATAAATTTGGGATGTGTCATTACATTTCGAGTTTTGTTACAACTAGTACAGTTATTTTCCTGAATATAAAAGGCCTCTCTTTGATTTGTTATTTTTTCATTTTTTTAGGGATTTTATTAATATATTTAAAACATAAAAATACAACGTTAGATTTTTATTACATATAATCGTTATAAAAGTTATTAAGATATTTATGACATATATCGTAACGTTAGATTATTTTAGAAAAATATAACGTTAGAATTTTTTGAAAAAGAAAGTAACAATTTCTTTTTCAAAAAATTCTGAAATACTTATAATCATAACAATTTATTTTCATTTTAAAATATTACTCAAAGAAAATTTTAAAATTTCCCTTTTTCAAAAAAATTTCAATATTCTGTGTCAATAAATGTGTTTTAAAAATTAAGTATGCCACTGTTTTATCTGTTATATATAATATATATCAGTAATTGCAAAAGGGAAAGTAAGATAAATCAATTCGTTTACTTTCTTTTACGTATTATAAAACTAGGAAAAAATTTTCTTTTTTGTTGACGTCTTATTTGTGCAACACCTTACATATACTGCCTGTCTAACACATTTTAATAAACCTCTATCAACAAAGCTGTGGCCGTGTTAGCCAAATGGTTAGAGTAAAGGACTCGTGGCCGGGATTTAACGAGTTCGAGTCTAGTACCCCTGAAGATCCGGCTTGTAGGGTGTAGGTGGGTGTATGTCCAATTACATTTCCTTTCGAGGGATTTTTTATGACTTAAGATGCAGTTTTTAGCCATCCAAGAATTCGCGTGATGAATTATTCTTTTCGTTATTCTTCTTATTTATTCTTGTTTTGATTTATTATTTCGTTCGCTCGGGTAACATCAATTTAACTGCAACCGTATCGCTGCAAAAATTGCCACGTCGATACATTTCATGGTGAAAGGATGCAATATTGCACCATCCACTGAATCTGACCCATCAGCACATTTAATTACGGAAATCATGATTTCGGAAAATTCCCAAGGCTTCCGGAAGGAAATGGTATAAAAGCTGAGATCTCCAGAATGAGAACAAAGAGCACTTTTGTCCATTGTCATCTCTCCGCGTGGTCTTGTACTTCTGATTTTGGCTGTTTGTGTGAATTGGTCAATAGAATGTGGAACTTGCATAAAGATGTTTCTTGTGTTACTCGTCTGCAACCACATATGAAGGCCCCCACACGATGTTTAATAGAAAATACTATTATATATAT
>BMAV01012360.1:104194-133677 GCA_019973955.1 Trichonephila inaurata madagascariensis | reverse complement strand
CCCCCCTAGACTTAACCCTTCTTGAATTCTTCCTGTTGGGCTATATGAAGGATAAAATGTGATCCTTCCTAGTGCCTGACATCTAAAAAATGAAAAGAAGAGTCACTTAAGTAATGCAATCTAACCTACACACAATGCTAGCAAATACGTGAATAGAGAATGGGTCCCATTTGGAAGTTGCTCCAGTGACAAAAGGACGACGCATTTAAATGTGGTAATTGGTTGAGCATATAAATTATGTATACATACGTAAATGCTTTGAGTCTACTCTTACAAGATAAATGTACTGACTTTTTGATGAAGAGTTTTATTTTAGTGGTTTTGAAAATACGTCACTAACTGCATTGTCAAAATCGAAATGAAAAAAAAATGAAATTATTTTTTTTTTATTACACAAACAAAACTTTCTATCATGGGCAGCATTTTGGTCCAAACCACACTCTCGTCAGACAGTTAGTTGATTTTATTTTAAATTTTCAAGTGTGTGTGGCAGAAACTTTTGATCTATCCAGTACATTCAAAAATTATGTACATGATAAACTTGTGAATCAGCAAATTAACAGAGAACTGATATAACCTTAAAAAAGCTTACACTAATAAAACCTTCGAAATAATTAATCCTTTTTATGTCATTCCAATTATACTTTTAGACAGTGCTTTGAATTCTATGTTTGAAAGCTATTCTTAAAGAATTTTAACTCCTCGGAATTGAATAATTATAATAAATTTTTCCCCCACAAATATTAAGTTTTCAGAGATGTATGTATACAAGAGAATTTTTATTTATTGAAAGAGATTGAGGAGTGTTAATATTTTAATATCTAATTATTATTTTTATTTCAGATTTTACTTTCCATAAATTGTTATTTTTAGAGCATTTTTAATTAATTTTACCAGGTCATTAAGGCATTTTGTTAATCTTGTTTAGAAAATTCTTGGTACATTAATTAAAAAATCCTGATAGTTAAACAGTTTTTCTGGTGCAATTTATAGCATGAAAAGGAGCAATTATGATTTTTACTTAAATTTTATATTAGAATTAAACGCAATTTTTATCATATTCTACCGATACACCCAATTTTAAAACAATTTATAAGAAAGAAATCTTAATTGAATTGGATAACAAAATTAACACTCATTGAGATGCAACCATTTTTATTTACTTTTTGGTGCGTTCTAAAGTATACTTCGTTTAACAGAAAACCTCAATGCTATGCTGTAGTTCAGGGATGGGCAAATATCTTCCCGCCGACAATCAGGAAACCAATTTTAATTTGAGATTTCTTTTCCATGCGTGATCAAAGATTCTTCTTGTATTTTTCCCTATAGAACGCAGAATTTCTTTATTCCTTTATTCCTTCCTTCCTCAGTGGCTCGACAGCCCAGGGTGGGCCTTGGCCTTCTCAAGAAGCCTTTTCCAGGCAAACCTTCTTCCTGCTAGTGTTCTCCAATTCTTAGTTCTCGAAACTAGGGGATCTTTTTCTAGGCCATCAATCCATCTTAGATTTGGCCTGCTTTTTCTTTGTGTGCCAATTGGTTGGGCATTGAGGACTTTTTTAGTGGTGCGGTCTTCTTACATTCAAACAACATGACCTGCCCATTAAATTCGTTTCATTTTGATGAAGTTAACAATGTCAGATTATTTATATGATTGATAGAACACGAAATTTGATCTTCTTCGCCAAGTTCCATTTTCCTAAATTCCTCCAAAAATAAATCTTAAAATGTTCCTTTCATAGATATTTATCGTGTTCTCATCTGTCGAGACGTGGACCAAGTTTCCCATGTATAAGTTAATACTGATCTTAAAAGACTTTTATGCAATAATTTTTTTTTCTTTTGATTAAATTCGATTTCATATTTTTGCGCCATAGTTTCATATATTTCTATTAGCCATAGTAATTCTCTTACGGATTTCAATAGTACACAATCGTTTTTATTCTTAACTTCCGAACCTAAGTAAGTGAAATTGTCAACTACTTCAAAATTATACTCTTCAACTTTTAAGAGTGGGAATTATTAAAACTTGATGTAGGGTAAGGCATGTGCTTGGTCTTATTTTCTTAATTTCCAGCCCCATCTTGAGGGCCTCTTTCTCTAAAGATAAGAAGGTTTGTCTTAGTGCGGTGGGTGTTCGAGCAATGATATCAATGTCATCAGTAAAAACCAACTATTTTGATTTATTAAAGATATTTCCTCTGCGATTGATATTGAAATCTCTTTATTCCTTTATTAGGAAAACAAAATACATGAAAAAGTGTTTCTATAAAGAGAACATTCGTAGTGTTTGGAGGACGAGGTCACAAAAAAAATTTCAAGATTGTAAGAAAATTGAGTCTAAATTCAATTTGCTCTGTTATCCCATTACTGCTGATATTGATACAGCACCAGAGGAGCTACAGCTTGAACATATTAACTTTCAGGTCAGATTCCAGAGTAAAGTAAATGCTTAATGCTATGACATGAATTGAATTTACAAATTTTTATCAGTTGAAAAGTTTCCATATATGAAGATATTTGCAGGGAAATTGCTTTTTATATTTTAGTCGACATATATTTGTCAGTTAAGTTTTCTTGCATGAAGATCAACAAGAATATGTATATATATATATAGTGTAAACTCTACTAATGAGAGATGAACATTAATCAAACAAAACCGAAAAAATTGAGATTGTAAGAAACCAGCCATAGAAGGATATATGAGAAATTAAAATTATAATAGGGTTAAGAATATAAAAAAAAAGATGCTTCAATATTATAAACATTGCTGACTTAGGACAGCTTATATATAAAATAATTTATATAAAACTGGGGTTGAATATGTTTTGTGGCCAGCCAACCTTCCTTCTTTATGTTAATAACACTGAGCAAAAACCTATTGAAAATTATGCATAACATATCTGAATCCATTACAAGATAAAATCAGCTTGCCTAAAAATTGCATTCAAAAAGGAAAATCCTGCGCTAAATCTGAGTATAATAAATAAGTTATTGCCAGATTCTGGACCCAAATGAAAATTCAATGCATGGGAATGGCTGAATGATAGCACTTAACAAAAATAAGATAAGAATAGAAATAAAAAATTCAAAAGAGAGTTTACAAACTACCTTAATTTAAGTGACACTCTCTAGAGTTATATATGAATTAAAAAATAATAATAAATAATTTTATCTAATATGGAGGTAACTATTTCTAGGAAAAATGATGAAGTTATAAAAATAAACTATTATTATTCTAAGGAATTTTAATCCTTACTATTTAGAATTTCTTTGTTCAAATAACTATTTATAAATTTTATTGAGTATTTCTGAATTAAGCAATATTTAGTAAAATGTTTATAGTTTTTTATTTTTTTGAAACTAGAAATTTATTGCTTTGTGTATAATTAATAACAATATTTCTGAATATAGAAATATGAACATTACTCTCCCAGTGAGGAACTTTTATAATACTAAAATTAAATTCTTCTCTTTTATCATAAATTTTAGTAACTATAACATTATCTTTTAATTTGATATGTATATCAATAAAAATTTGCTTCATTGTCGATACTATTTGTTTGTATTAAATTAAGATATTGTGGATAAAAATTAGTGTTAGGTTTAAAATTGTCTTGTTTCCCAAAGATGATAATATCATCTATGTAACGAAAACTGTAATATATATAATATATGTATATATATACACTGCTAGCCACCGTAAATGCAACACCCTGAAGGAAGCATGCAAATAACATGAAATTTACAACATGCATTAGCGGAGGTGAGATATGCAAATGATTAGAATTTCAGCGCAGTCACACATCACGCTCGCCTGTGGTGCCACCTCAAAGCGCTGTTTAAGGCTTGGAAATTTTGACGATTTTAAGTTCGGCAGATGTGTTTTCCTTGTGGATTTTTCAAAAAATGATCAGTTATGTCTCGTAGAAAACAGCGGTCAACTTTTGATCAAGTATCCAAGTTCGACAGAGGAAGAATAGTGGCCTACCGAGATTGTGGATTATCTTTCAGGGAAATCGGTAGTCGTGTTGGACGAAACCAAACAATTGTAATGCGGATATGTGAACATTGGATGCAGGAGGGTACGACGGACCGACGTGGTCGATCGCATCCACCTCACTGCACCACTTCACGTGAGGGCAGGCAAATTGTGCGCATGGCAGTGACGGATCACTCAGTCACATCACAAGCCACAGCACAGCACATTGAGTCTGTAACGCATCATTCAGTGTCTGCGCGTACCATTTGACGCAGTTTACAGCAGAGTGGTCTGTCCGCAAGACGTCCATTGCTTGGTCTACCCTTGATACAAAACCACAGATATCTCCGCCGCCAATGGTGTGATGAAAGAAGGATGTGGGCGGCAGAATGGAATGAAGTTGTCTTTATTGACGAGTCATGCATCTGTCAGCAACACCACGATGGTCGAATTCGAGTCTGGAGACACCGTGGAGAGAGGATGCTGAATAGCTGCGGTATGCATCACCACACTTGTCCTGCACCGGGTATTATGTTATGGGGCGGTTTTGGATATCACTCTCGCGCACTCCTCTAGTACGCATTGCCGGTACTTCAAACAGCCAGGGCTACATCTCCGAGGTGTTGGAGCCAGTTGTCCTTCCTTACCTTCAGGGCTTGGCCACAGCCATATTTCAACAGGATAATGAGTGAACACACGTGGGACGCACTATCCAAAGGTTCTTCGTCAATCCCCAGATTGAATTGCTTCCATGGCCGGCTCGCTCTCCGGATCTTTCGCCGATAGAAAACATGTGGTCCATGGTTGCTCAACGATTGACCCAGATTTCACCCCCATCTGCCACACCAGATCAACTTTAGCAACGTGTGGATGCTGCTTGGTCTGCTGTACCCCCAAAACACATCCAAAGTCTCTTTGAATAAATGCCCAGGCGTGTGGCAGCGGGGATCTCCAACAATGGCGGCTACTCTGCCTACGGATTCTGGGAGGAACCACACTTCACAGAAGTCTATAAATTTAATCATTTGATACATGGTCAACATGTTATCTACAAAATAAATTTTGTTGTTTTATCTCTTGTCTTTCTTGGTGTTGCATTTACGGTGACCAGCAGTGTATATATATATATATAGAGAGAGAGAGATGCTAGTTGCTTGACATAAACTTGCGGGCTGTTATGAAAATTTCCACTAACTATCTCACTCCTGATTTTAAGAAAAGCTCAGGAAAAAATAGTGACCTGTTTCATTTGTCTCATTAAACTGATTTTAAAGTTAAATGTTCTTACAAAATAAGCAAACTAAATAAAACGAATAATACTGCCACTGCCTTATTTAACTTATATTTATTTTCTCTATAATGAATGTAAACATTTTAAAACGTTGAAACACTCCGATATTCTCCTCTCACACAATGGGGCCCTCGACTCAAAACAGGCTGCCCACCCCTGTTGTAGTTGAAATGCACATTTTTTTATGATTCACCTAACACTCTAAATTTAATAACCTTTACTATCTCAAAGTAAAATATTTCATAAAAATAAAAATATTTCATAAAGTAATTAGTAGGAAAAAAGAGTGAAAAGATAAGCAACATACTCGTAAGCTCATGCACTTTTTAAGCTGGAGATTAGAAAACTAATCAGGTAGTCGCTAAAAGATGCGTCGCGTTACATTACAAGTGGTGATGTAGTTCCATAAACATCCACCTTAATTCACACTAATGAAATTCTGCATTATTTAAAGGATAATGCAGTATTTCTCAAACTGTGGGGCGCGCCCCCCTTAAGGGTCTTGATAACCCTACAAGAGGGGCGTGAAAAGTCGAAAACAAAAGAACAAAAAAATTATTAATTTACTGAAAGGAAGCAAAACGAAATACATTATGACATAATAAAAAGTAAAATACATATTTACACTGATATAATACACTTAAAAATGTATCAGTACTGCGCAGAGTACTTCATAATTAATTTAACAGTATTAAGTTAAGAACAAGCTTACTAATTTCCAGTGACCCTATGAGCATGTCCTAAAATTATGTACACAATTTAATACTTGTCTTGATAATTTGTACGGTTTATAACAAAAGTCGTGTTGTAGCTTTACGTCAAATTATGTTATTGAATTCGAATATATTGTTATTGCATGGAGGGGGCGTGATGAAAATAATGATTGAAAATTGGGACGCAAGTATTGAAAGTTTGAGAAGCACTGGGATAATGTGTAGAATTAAAAGAAATTAGAAAATTGTTCCTTTATTTTATCCGGCATTACTTTTAATTCAAATAAAGGAAAATATGTTTTATAAATATTTAAACGTATTTTCTTTTAGAATAATTTTACATCATTCAAATCGTATAATATATCGGTGCCAAATAATTTATATTCTAATATACTATATTCAACAAAGATGGCTAGCAAAAAAATAGGAACTCTATTATAAGAATCTGCAAACAAAAAAGTATTTTGTTTCTTCTGCCTATTGCTAATAATATGAAGAATATAAAAGATTCTAAAAACAAAAACGCAAATAGACAAAAGACAGACTATTAAATTTAAGCTTAAATATTACGTTGAAAAAATGTTAAATTTAAACAAAAAGTAAAATTATAAAAAGCTTTTATTAAATTTTACAGGCTCTGTTGTCATATCATGAATTACTTGTCTAGTAATATTTATCTTCTTCCAGACGCTTTTATTTCATTAGCATAATTAACCTCTATTAATTACTCAGTAACATATTTAGCCTAGTCTTTCTTTTACGCACAATTAAAAGGTTTTACTGAAAAAAATAAGTTGATGTTTTTTCTTCTTAATCATACAAAATTAAAAACAAGATCTATTTGTTTTTTTATATATTAAATGCAGGTGAAAAGTAGGCATAGTGTTTAAAATTCCCATCATTAAAATTAAAGAAGTAATAAATAAATATTATATATTTAATTTGAATCTTTATTAACGTCAGGCTTTAAAGCTGCGCCTGAGTTATTTGCTCTCGTAATTTTAAACCACAATTGAGTGACGACGATGACATTTGAGGTAGACTCACCCTTAAAACTTCCACACTACGTCAACGTGAGGACTTTGATCTATAAATTTAACATGCGTTAACCCCTCTACATGACAAATCTTCAGTGGTGCCAGGATTCGACAACTCCAGACACGATTTATCTGCCATGACTACTCTGCGCGTAAATTGCTCCATGTAAAACAAAATTTTACTTTTTTGGATTTTCTTTATTTTAAGATTCTCCTAAGCTTTTAACTTTGTATTATTTTTTATTTGTGAATTTTTAAGCATTTATTCGCTTTTTTTACTTTTCTTGTTGGAAAGGTTGTATACTTTCAAAGTTCTTTAGATCTAAAAATAAATTATAGTTTAAAAAACTAAAAAATATCATTTTATAGTTAATCGAACTAATTTGTATAACTTAATGTTTTAATCGTCAAATCTGTAAATGGGATCTGAAAATAGGCAATTGTTAATCCTGATGATCCTGATCAGGACAATGAAACAAAATTATTAAATTATTGTATTGTCATCGATCCTGGACAAGTGAGCAAAATTTCGAATTCATCTAACATTTTAAATTGGGTAAAAATTTAGTTCAAAGATTCCTTTACATACAAGTGAAGCTTATAAAAGGGGGTTAATAATAAAAAATTCATTACTTTGTAATAAATTTCTTGTTTAATTAATTTTAAAATATAAATTTGTTTAAGCATTTCTGTTTCTAATGTAAATATACATTTCCATATTAAAATAAAATAATTCGAAGTAGTACATTTGTTTAATAAAGCTTTCACTACTTTTTTTTTCAGAAACTAACAAAATTCTGGATAAGACACAATTTCTTAAAAACAGAAGTATGCTTTTAAAATATCATCTGCTTATATTAAACATGCATTTTAATCATAAAAAATGCTTTTAATTAAAAGCTATAACTAATCTCTTCTATTTTAACTGTATTTAAAAGAAACTTGCAAAATACAGGCTTAGGAATAATTGGGAATAAAACGAATATATACATGATAATAATTACAAATTTGTTACAATGTAGATCATTGTTTACCTTTGGAATTTTGAATATAAGCTTATATCTTTTTTTGTAAATACACTCATGGACAAAAAAATTAGCGCACCAAGAAGGAGTCGTCAAAATAAAATGAAATTTTACATACCTAATGACTACTTTGATATAAGTAAATGATTAGAAAATCAAAGAAAAAGGGAAATGTATTTCAGAGAAAAAGGCAAAAGAACGGAGGATTTAATACTCTGTTGAACCCCCTCCACACACACAGAGCGAATGCACGATGCGATATGATCGGGCATTGAGGCATACAAGTTCTATATGATGTCTTGAGACATTTCGTTTCATATTTGCTGTAACCTTACCTCTAGTTCGTTCAAACTCGTAGGATGTCCACTTGATTGGGGACACATCTAGGGACCGGGCAGGCCAAGGAAAGGTAGTAACAGTGCAGAGACAGTATTGTGACACCCTTACAGTGTGTGGTCGAAAATTGTCGTGTTGAAAAATGGCTACTGGGAGCCGTTGCATGAGTGGCAATATATGTGGTTGCAGGATGTCATGCACATACCTCTGGGCTGTCATGGTGCCACGGATCAATACTCTGGGTGACCGTGTATCGTAGGCAAAGGCACCCCATACAATCACACCAGCTATGGGAGCTGTGTGTCGCTGTAAAGTAAAGGCAGGATTGAGGCGTTCACCACGGTGTCTCCACACACGAATGTGATTGTCATCACTGGTGAGATTGAATCTGGATTCGTTGCAAAGACGACTTGGTAGCTATCCGCTGATGTCCAGTTTCCTCGTGTGGGGCACCACTCCAAACGGAGGCTTTGATGGGTGGGAGTCAAGGGAAGCTCATGTAATGGGTGCCACGATCACAAATGTCCTTTAGCCAGGCGTTTTCGTAGGGTTCGAGATGACACAGGGGCCCCTAGTGGATGGCGGCCGATGAAGCAGTTGGCTGTACGCGTGCATTTCTTACGATGTGGTGGTCTTCTCGATGACTAGTCTGTCGAGGGCGTCCTGAGACTGGTCTTCGTGTAAATGACATCTCTCGGATCCACTGGTCCCAACGCCTCCTCACAACACAATCAGACCGGTCTAATTGACGAGCTACTCGTCTAGCTGACCACCCAGCTTCCATCATGCCGATGGTTCTCCACATCTCAAATTGCGACATCTGCCCATATTGTCTTCGTAAAAGGCGTAATGGCATGTCTACCTCAGCTCTTTTTTCTTTCTTTCTTTCTTTTTTTTTTTTTTTGTAAACGATTCAGCACAATCAAACAAGTTTTGGTTACCTGTTTTATACTTCATGGAGAGCGACGTTAAACGCCCTCTACCGGCTATACGTAATGCGCAATCACGCTGCATTTCTAATCATTTGCATATCTCTCCGACATGTACCTTCATGCCAAGTTTCGTTACGATCCCGCAATTATTTCTCGATGCGCTAATTTTTTTGTTCATGAGTGTATATTGTGAGTATGTTTAATGTTGTATAAATGCTAAGGTTGACTGATTTAATATTAAACATAGATTTTTAAAGCTTCAATCTACAGAGTGAAGGAGCATACAACATAAGCTTGGTTCGTGTAAGTAATGCATGAATAAAAGCCAATTTAAGTTAATCCAGCACTTCTCACGCAGTATGTATCATACCCACCGTCTAACTTTTTCAACGCTCCTTCGAAACCTTTTTTAGAAAATGGATAGTTTCTCGTGTAGCTGACTTTAAAGTCACATATCCTTTGAGGCGCCTTAGTTTGTAGGCGAATGCTAAATACATATTTTTGGATTCCTCTACTTCGGGTATGTCATATCCTGCGCGTGAATCACCGTTACAGTTCTGTATGCATGAGCACGTTTTAAATCTTCTTTATGCTATGGCGTATTACTGTAGTCATGATGAAGAAATGTGTGATATTTAAGTAATTTAATAGATATAGTATTTAATAGATATAGTACAACAGTATTTTCAAATGAAGAAAATCTCTTCGCGGTTATGATGAGGAAGAATCAAATGATGAAGTGTATAACAGCAAGTAGGATTACTGCACTGAAATCGATCCATATTTAGAAGAAGGAGACAATGTTGAAAGTAAATGTTTTATATGTAGAGGCACAAAAACATTTGGGAAGAACGTAATTTTGAAATAGACAACTGGTACACATCTTATTATTAAGAGAAAAAAAGAAATTCCAAAAGTTTCGAATTTAAATAATAGAGAAAAAGTAGTTAACATAGTTTACTCCTATATGTTAAGTTTTAGAAAGATACAGATTATAAAAAAAATTAAGATCTAGTGAAAACATCGCTCTCACTCACGGTAAGATTAAAGGAGTGTATAAACAATGTACTGAATGCCCTTATAAAAAGAACATAAAAACTAAATTTACATGTGAAAAATGTAATGAATACATTGTATTTCCTAATTTACTTCCTTTTTAACTTTTATATTTAAATTTTAAGGTAAAAACAGAATATAAACACCCTTTGGGTATGAGATACCCTGCGCGAGAACTTTCGGTCGTTTTTTTCACGTGAGTGCTGCCGGGTTAAACTCTTCATTCAATCACCGTATTAAAAAAATTAAGAGCTATTACATTTAATCAGGATTGGGCGGACTTTTTCAGGGTACGGGCTACTTCAAATATTTTTAAGATGTTGCGGTCCACCCATTGGCGTAGACAGAGGTGGCGTAAGTTATCGAAAGTTTTCGTCATAAGTTATCGAAAAATTGACATATCGACTTTTTAAAAAAAGATATTATATTTATCGGCGCATGAAAGCATATAAATAAAATAAATAATTCGTAAAAATATTGTTTTCCGTTTTCTTTTATTAAAAATTTCTCAAATTTGTCGTTTCCGATCATATTTAGTCTCGCAACATTAGCTGGAGTTAAGCTGCTATCGCGGGGAGTTCCTGGTCAGAGACGGGGCATAACTTGGGGCTTCCTATCATTAGGAAGCCAATTAAAGTATCGCATGCAGACGCAGTCTCACTTCATGTTTCTATATCATATTATAAATTTTAAAAGATTTGGTGTGAGAATAAATAATAGTGTGGTACTGTGCATTTTTCATTATTTATCAAACAGATAGAGATAAAGGGAGAAAATGAGAATCTGGTGCAGCAAAAAGAGAAAGAAAAGCTGAAAGAGTTGTATCCAACCAGGTTTAAGGTTCAGGTATGATTAAATGAATCTGGAATGAATTCAGACTGAATCTGGCAGTACAGAATCAAATTAATCAGTTCCTCCGACTTCTGAACAACATTTATCCTTGTCCGAATCTCCGTTGAATTTGGAAGTTACTCCAGATGCACCGACTATTGATACCGAACGACGAAAATCGGAAATAGAAATATGATTAAAAGCTTACCAATCACATAATCTGACGCTGAGATTTTTGTGTTCACGTTGAGTAACATAAGTCACAATCAAGAAGGAGGGATTGAGATAAGTTCTTCGCCTGTGAACAGAGATGCCAGTGACGTAGTGAAACAAACATTTTCCACTTTTGACCCGAGATTGTGTACCTTTCCCATGACAAATTCTCTCACGGGTCATGATATACCTCAAAGCAGTCCCACACAGCAGATAAATAACAGTGATGAATATTATCCTAAAGATGATGATCATAGATACTTTTCCAATTTTCTTTTCTCAAGAAAACAAAATAATCATGAAACTCACAACATCGTCGCTGTTTGGTGAATTCAAGTTCTAAAAATAAAGTTATCTATTTTCCATTCAGACTATTTGGCAATTCACAAACTCAAATGGTGCAGGAAGGGTGCTGTGAGAAGGAAAACACTTAAAAATAGTATTTTATACAGATATGAGAATACTAAAGAACATATGGTCTATATGTTCCTATGGATAACATTAGAGACGGGAATAAAGCACGGAAAAACATTAGACCAAGAAAACGAAAGGTGAATTCTTGAATCTCAAAAACATTGTGTGGTACAATTTGTTTAAGAGATTAATTGATGTTATACATTTCTTAGACTATTATAATCTGGCGTTTAGAGGTTACAGAGAATCTCTCAAAACAGAGAAAGACACTAAGAATTCTGAAAACTTCATATACTTATTTATATATAAATTGATATCTAAACATGATCCTACGTTACAGGAGCACATAAATCGCATTGATAATAAACAACTTGAGCACCATTATCTATGCCGTGCTATTCAAAATGAATTATTAATCATGTCAAACACTAGTGAAGTGATTGAAAGGATAAAAAAGGCAAAATATTATTCTTTTTTACTCCACTGCACTAGAGACTGCAGTAGAATTTAACAAATATCTGTCGTCTTAAGATATTGTAGTACATGAACTGGAAGTATAGAAGAAAACTTGATCGGGGATTTCTTGTTGTCACTGAAACTACTGGAGAATAGTTGACCAATGCAGTACTGGGAGAGCTAGAAAAAAATAGCTTAGATATTCAGAACTGTCGTGGACAAGGATACGACAATGGTGCAAATATGGTAGACATAAATACTAGAGTTAAAACTCGATTATTAAATATAAATCCCAGGTCATTTTTCCCACCTTGCGGTTGCCATAGCTGGAATCTGTTATTGGTAGACGCAACAAAAACATTTTTTGCTATTTTCCAGCAAACGCTGGAAAATTTCAAAGATAAATTAAAGCTTATTATTAAGCATTTATCAGACAGAAGGTGGGAAGGCAGAATCGAGGCGGTTAAGGCCACATTATTAAAATTTGATGATATTCTTGAATGCATGGAAAACTTAAAAAACCAAACGGAATATTCCGACACACTCAGAGATTGCGATTCCGTTTTAAATGAAATGTTCATTTTGGAATTTATCGTATCATTACATGTATATGGGGTATGAGTTATTAATACAAGTCAATACCATAAGCAAATTATGGCAATCTGTACAAGCCCATTTATGCATTACTCTTGAACACTTGCGTACATTTTGTAGCTAGATCAAAGAGTATGAACAAACTGGATTGGGAAAATGCTTGTCTGTTGCTAATAAGTTTATTAAGAAAAGCGGTTATGATTTGCCAAAAGATTTTTAAAATAAAAAAGTAGCCAAAAAGAAAAGAATGTTTAATTATGAAAGCAGCGATCAACCTATAGAATCTGTCAAAAGCCAGTATGAAACAGACTTTTTTAATACCATGATTGATTCTGTGATAAGCAATATGGATTCAAGATTTATGTCTTTAAATCGATATTTTGAAAATTTTGGCTCTATGACTTAAGCAAATTAAAAAATATTTTAAAAAAGCAAATACACTGGAAAACTGTCAAGATTTACGCACAGTCCTGCAAGTAGGTAAGAGCAGTGACTTCCAACCTTATGAATTATATAAAGAATTACAAAATATGATCCCAAATTTACCCAACACCATTACAAAAGTGAAACATCTGCTCCAACATGTCATAGAGAACGATTTGAAAGAAATTGTCCCTAATATTTATATTGTCATTCGAATGTTATTAATAATACCTGTAAGTACCGCTTCTGCTGTGAGGAGATTTTGAAAATCAAAACTGATAAAAAATTATGTAAGAAATACAATGGGTCAGGAAAGACTTTTAGTTTTGGAAGTTTTATTTACTGAAGCTGATATAGCCTCTACGATAAATTGGGTACCAATTCATTAAGGATTTCAGTAAAACTAAAAGTAGAAAATTTCTGCTTCTTTAATATTTTCTCTTTTTTTTTTTTTTTTTTCATTATTGTTTACTGTGCCTAATAAATATGAGTAAAAAATTTGGTTTTTTTTCTTTATGAATAAAAATTGTTTTTTTATTTTATAAACCCTCTTCTTTTGCCATCAGAGGTCCTCGTGAAATGTATATTGCCCACATTAAGTTCGGGTCTCGCGCCGCCACTGGGCGGAGATGCGGCCATTCTGCCTTAAAACTGTATGTATACTTTTCTTAAGACGTGTTTTCGACATTATATCCCACTTTTAAAATACGACAGATTGCTATTTTTACTACAAAAACACAAGTAACACAAAATTATCCAAATTAATACTTAAGCAACTATGAGAGTGACTGCTAGAGACCGTAATGCATGGGCGTATTCAATGCAGCAAGCAGGTAACATACTTGAACCTATACATCTGAAAACGACAATGTACTTAATGTGCTGGCTGCCGAGTCCCGCGCCATTGTGGGACATGATATGAACCCGAAAATCGCGGAAGTGTGGGATGATGTATCAGTAGCCAATCCCGTGCTATCGCGGGTAGAGATGATCATCAACATTTATTCCCACCTTTAATCGACGTGTAGGGGAAATTCATTTAAAGGGAGCATTGTAGTGATTGTTTTTTCCGCAACGGTGGCAGAAAACGTTTTAAGCATCATCATGCGCTTCTCGTATCGTCTTCACGTTCTTCGTATCATTAAGTAAACAGAGTCACATCAATATTGTAAAGCCGATTCTCCATTCTAGCTGGTGTCGGTGTTCTACAGACATGTTTCTTTTAGTATGCGCGTCTTAGGTCTTAGTAAAGGCGGTCACCCCAAACTGTCTTGGTGGTCCACCGGTCGATCACGATCGACTTAATGCCCATCCCAGCATTTAATCATAAAATGAAAATTCCATTAACGTGCTACATCTCCATTATACTGGAAAGCGGTTCTTTTGTGGAGAATCAGAAATTGAATTTGTGTCGTTATTTGAACATTATAGGTCCCTAAACTCGCGATGACAACCTCTCTGACCACGATGTCATATTTACATTATGGCGTTATTACCTTTAATATAGTTTTAATTCTTAAAGATAAACCAGTTTAAAAATCCCTACTGTCTAGCTTGAGAAAGAGCATAGAACTGCAATTTTATACTCTTAACGATAAATACGAGGGTGAGTCGGAAAGTAAGTTTCCCCTATCGACTGTGTTGTGCATGAAAGTCAAACATAGAATGTGGCATTAAAGACAAGGTATAACTTTATTTTTTCCACGTAAGTACCAAGTACATTGAGACATTTGTCATACCGCTTGATAAGCTTCAAAAAGCCCTCCAAAAAAAATTCAGGTCTTTGCATCTTTTGAGCTTGCTCATGTCCAATACCAAGTTCTTCCTCTACTCCATCGATGGTGATACGCCAGTTTGCTTTAATCATGTCATCCACCTTCCTCTTAAGATCATCAACGACATCCTTGAACACAAGAAAGTGTCAGCACGATAGGTTCCCTGACAATTGACCCCGACGTACATGGAACAATGCATGGCGGTCAGCCTGGAACATCACGTGCGTTACCATGAAGATGTCGGATTGTGACAAGGGATCAATCGTGGGTCCACCATTTTACTCCCGAAGTGAAGGTCACATCAATGGAGTGGAAAAATCCGTCATCACCAGTCCTCACGGTACGCAAAGCCTAGAATTTTTCTGGAGGGCTTTTTGAAGCTTAATAGTGGTATTACAAATGTCTCAATGTACTTTCCACTTTTGTGGCTATGTCTTATCTTTAATGTCTCATTCTATGTTTTAACTTTCATACACAACTCTGACCATAGTCGACAAGGGAAACTTACTTTCCGACTCACCCTCGTATATCTAATTCTGCTATAATATAATTGGAAAGACTCCCTAATGAAAGAAATGCAAAAATAACTCCTTTTCCCAAGAATATAAAAACCTTTTCATTTTCTGTAAATCCAATTTCCAAATCTTCCAAAATCATTTCGTGACACTCTGGTTAAAAGAGTAACATTAATAAAATAAAATGCCAAATTAATGAAGTTTCGTTGCAATATTCCATTTTTTTACGTTCCGAAGAGGACGTTACGTTCCGATAAAAAATATGCTAATGTTTTTATTTCATCAAATGGGCTGCAGTTTGGTAGCTAAGCCATTGCAGACACGGCATATTGCCAAGTGTGAAATTCATTTCATTGGTGGCACCATCTACTGGTGGATCCGGCTACGGATTTTTTGAAGCATGAATTTAGTCAATACATTGGATGCAAAATTTTGGCATCATTTAATTTTGCCGAAAGTGCCAGAGCTCAGTTGATACTCAGGGGATCTTTTACATGTCCCATAATCACATGATACGCCTGCCTACGATGTTCGCATTTAGAAAATCTATCAACTCCAGTTGGGATCGAATCCGCAACCTTGAGCTTACTCTAAATGGGCAAGCTACCTCTAAGCCAGCGTTTCTCAAACTGTGGGGCGCGCCCCCTTGGGGGGGGCGTGATAACTCTACAAGGGGACGCGAGCATATTGAAAAGTGGAAAACAAAAGATTATTTTAAAAAACTTACTAGTTTACTGAAAGTAAACAAACAAAAAATACATTCTGACATAATAAAAAATAGAATACACATTTACATTGATATAATACACTTATAAAAGTATTAGTACTGCATTAGTATAAGTACATTCATCGCAAACACTGTTCTTTTATTGTATTCCAAGTCCTGCGGAATATTAAAAGTGCACAGAAAATATCGTATTTTTGACAAACGTATATATACGTCCGGGGAAAAGAACGTTTTAGTTGAGCGAGACGTTTATATGCGCTGGTGGAACTTAAGAGATTTAAATCCTATTGTAGATTTAGCTTCAAAGTATCGTATTATTGAATTCAATAAATTGTTATTGTATGAAGGGGGGCGCGCTGAAAATTATGTTTGAATATTGGGTCGCAAGTATTGAAAGTTTGAGAACCACTGCTCTAAGCTATTGAGCTGACTCTGCTGATATTGTTATACTTTCAGTATAATGCTTTTCTTTTCCATCTCTTTCTCTTAATTGACAAGGGGAGGGCACGACTAAGAGAATTCATTTGGGTACGAGACTTTGTGTAATAGTAGTTTAGGGTGTTCAACCCTCAATGTAATTTATTTAATTGTAAAAATAATTAAATGAGTTTAAAATTAAAACAAAAAAACCGATCGCACGACTCGAACCTTGGCCGGCCGTGTGGTAAACAGGTACTCTATTACCTATGCCACTACATCGCTGACACTACTTAAAACTTAATTGTATAAAAGCTAAGCATGAATTTCGAAGGCTATTTTTTTCGAATTGACTACCCATTCGGCGAAATTACATTGAGGGTTGAACACGTTAAGAGTGTACTACTATTACACAAATTCTCATCCCCAAATGAATTTCCTTAGTCGTGCTCTCCCCTTCTGAGTTTAATATTCTATTGATTTTATGTTTTGACTATGCATATCCTTTAACTCAAATTCAGCAACTATTCCATAATTCTGTCAATTAGATCTCGGATTCCAATGGTTGTTTCGAATTCCATAAACTATAGTTTAAAATTGAAACATTTGAATTTTTAATGTCCGAATAGCTATTCTGGTGGCAAACAAAGTTGTTTATAAATATTCGAATTCTGAACTTCCTTTTTTGAATTACTTTTCAATACATTAATATATTCATATTAAATAGTTCCATTATCAACAAATTCCCAGTTCGAAAACACCTTTTGTGTTGGTATTTTGTACTATCTCAAGTCTTTTGTTACGGAGTTTACTTTAGAATGGTTCATAACACAATACATCTACTCATGAGGCATATTTCTCATACATACTTTGTACAAGTTGAAAAACATTTGCATTTATCGAAGAAATAAAGTTTTTTCATTGGCCGAAAAACTTATTGTATGTGCATTATTTCACTAATATATGCTGTTAAATAATGCATTTTGGCCGTAAGATAAATAAGTTTATATTTACTGCTGGCTTATTTTAATTTCAAAGAAGTAATGTAGTATTTAAGGAACATTTTGTGTTCCTTAATGGTAACACAGGAACATTTGTTAAAAGAATTTGCTTCATTTTAAACAAGGAATTGTTTTTGCATTAAGGATATTTTTCCACTGCAGTTAAGGATGATTTACACGTAATTATTTGAAAGTATATACTTTAAGACAAACATATCAATTTATTAACTTACTTCACAAAAACACAATCATGGTATTTCATATTTATTAGCAGTTTCATATACTTTTATCTTTCATTAATTCAAAAATACCTGTAACTATTTCTCTTTTGAAAAATTCCAGTATTCTGTAAGTTGGTTGCAAAATAACTTTTTTTAAAAAATTAAAGGAAAGTAACAAACTGGGATTTCATGATGTCTAGAAAACCTTTAATAGAATACTGCGTTTGCAATTTAGATTCTAGAAAATTAGTAGAGTTCAGTATTCGACTCATGGATTACTTTAAATTGTAAATTTTCTCAACTATTTTTCTAAAGTATTTAAATTTAAATCTCATTTTGGTAGATTAGAGCGAAGAATCGAAATGTATAAAGGTATTGTATACAACTATGAAGTATCAACTTGCGTTAATTCTATAGAAAATCAAGAAAAAATTGTATTATTACGACAAACAGAACTAGAAAATGGCTTGGCGAAAAGGTTGTTTGAAACATGATGCAAACCAGACATTAATTACAAAATTCACAACACGTGTATAAAAATATTTTTGCTTATTATAATGTACATACATTAAAAAGAAAAAAGTCCACATCGCGAGAAAGAACTGCATTATAGATAATCGAAATTTGGTAAGTGTGTTTATGTATCTAAAAAATGGCGTCGATATAAGTTTCACTCTAGGAGCGTATTTTAAAATTAGTAATGAAGCTATGTACATGAAAATAAGGTTGGCTTTGAAAACGCGCTGTAAACTTCGTGAGCGTTATTTATTGCCGAGATTTGACGTAGTGAGTTATTATTAGCTAAGAATGCATTTAATAAGACGGAGAAGCTATTATAAATAAGGTCACTGAATTTGAACAAGGTCGCATAATAAGGCTAAAAAAATGTGGATTTTATTTACGCGTGTTGTTAAAAAACTTGGAACAAATTGTATGATTGTTGGTATCAATGGTCAAGGGAACATATTGTCTCAAGCGAACCAGGTTCAGGGCAGCCACGTGGCATTACTGAGAGGGAACACTGTCATGCTTAGTGTATGGTTGCAGCGCTATAAAAAAAACTGCAGCAGAAATTCGAGCTGCAGTTGACAGCATAGTGAAGCAACAAACTGTAGCAAATCGGTTACTTTAAAGACAGCTTCGAGCAAGATGTTACTGAAGCGCCCATTATACTGACTCCAAACCACTGCGATTTTTACCCTCAGTGGGGTCAAACTTGGGATCACTAGAAGAGGAATAGAGATCTGTTGTGTTTTCTGTTGAAAGCCGGTTCTCTTTGGTATTAATGATGGCTGTGTGTCATTTAGAAGGAAGCCAATTGAATGGCTAAAAGCAACCTGTCTGCGAACTCAAACTGGAGTTATGGTCTGGAGAGCTGTTTCCTATGATAGCAGAATGCCTCTCACGGCTATTTCGTGCAACCTGTTTGCAAACTCTTACGTCATTCTGATGATTCAACTTGTTACACATCCATTTACTAATAGTATTCAAGAGAAAGTTTTCCAAGAGAATAACGTGTGTCCCCATGTCTCTATTGTAACCCAATATGCTCTTTAGAACGTCAACGTGCTGTCTTGACTTGCTAGATCACCAGATCTTTCTCCAATCGACCACGAATGGGCTACCATAGACGCCTTGTACTTTTCCGTCCTTGTACTGACCGACCAGATGCAACAAGCATGGCACTCCATCCCATTAACTGACATCTGACACGTACAACAAAATGCATGTATATTTGAATGCTTGTATTCAAAATTCTGACGGTAACACCAGTTATTAATGTAGCATCATTTCACGGTTTAAACGTCTTTTCTTTTGCTTACATTAACCTGTGACCTTGAAACTTAAATTAATTAAATATGTTACCAAGAGAAATGTATTGCCAAAATTTCATTACTTTCTTAATCATTGTTTTTTTTATTTTATTTTTTCTTAATTCTTTCTTGGTGTTGGGATGTTTTCTTCTATCAGTGGAACTAATTTTGTATTTGCATGCATGATTTTCCAAATTTTTATTGAAAAGAATTAAGTTTGCGTTTATATTAATTCGTAGGCTAAGAATATTTACATTCCTATTGCTTTTTCTATAAAGTAAACAAAAGCTACACATCAAATACCTTTACAGAAGAAAATATCCTTCTAAAGCTTTATTTCCTTTTTTGTAAGGCTCTATTTCCTCCGACTCTTAAATGTAAATATGGTTTCAACCAATATAAAAAAATTCGACAGGCAGAAGAAAATAAAGATGAGATAGAAGTATTTCGAAAATAAATATTGCTTTTCAAACCAGAAAAACAGTTCTAAAACATACAAAGAAACGACTCAACGTAACAAAACAGAAGTAAATGTCTTCAGTAAATTTAAGCATATACGGAATTCAGCATCTAATTCTACATTCCTTGTTATACATCCGTCTCGTTTTCCGAAACATGGCAATATTCAAAAAATGTAAAAGAACATGATGGATCTCAAGAATTTCAATTTCAAAGTTTGTTTTACATTCTTCTGGGTTAGGAAAGAAATGGTATATATTTTTAAAACCCATTTTTAAATTCCAAATTTAACCTTCAAACTTAAAGATATTTATACAACTTAGAAAAATATTCAGTAACATGAATAATAACATTGTAAAAAAAGAAAAGAAAAGAAAATAGCATTTTTACATTATTCATGTAAAATTTGGACTTTTATAAAGTCAATACTTTATGGCCCTGTTTTTCCCCATATTTTGTTTCTTTTTACCTGAATAATAGAAATTAAAATAACTTTTGAAATATAAATGTAGCATATATTCTATAAATTAACCAGTCAAATAATTGGAAAAAAATTGATTACTATTTAGAAGTAATAAACAGAGGGATATAAAGAGAGATGAAACATAGATTTTATATTTTTTTATGTATGCATTTAAGGTATCCGAACACGCTGAAATGACTCATTGTGATCAAAACACATATTTTGGGGTTTTTATTTTATTGAATACAGCAATCTTTTGCTTTTATAAAGCATGCTTTGTTCTGTTTCTACATTACTTAGAGGTAGAGTTACAATAAATTACACATCAGAAAAACCGGAAGTGGGGCTTTAATCTACCAGAAGCGGGTATTTAAATTGTTCAGAATTATCATGGCGAGTCTGATTACTTAAAATATTATAAATGTTTTTCTATTAAACTTTTTGTACCTGCTATTTGTACTACTATTTTCTAGAGAATGCAATAAAGTAATTCTTACTGTATAAATATTTTTTGAGTTAGGACCTGTTGTTTTAATAACAGCCTCTGAAATATGTCACATTTCTTATAATATTTACTCGATCAGCTGTAAAATCTTTATATTCTAATAAAACATTAAATTTTTAGTACATTCTCGAGGTAACAGCATCTCTAATTTGTTTTAGTAATATATTTACTGATATGAGTTTATTACTTCTTTATCTAACTGCCTCGCAGATTCGCAAAAATATTGCTAAAATTTCACTTATAATTGCGATTTTTGTAAAATTTGGATAACTTTTTTAAAACATATTGTGTGTGTGTTGGTTAAGTATTAGTATTCATTGGAATTGACCCTAAAAAGTATTTACAATGTTTTAGTATAGTATTTTTAAAAAAGTTCTCGGAACATGTTCGGATACCTTAAATTTCTTATACATCTTTAGACGATATAATAAAAAATAACTCCTGTTAATACAGATGTAAAACATCATACAAATTCAGCACTTCCTGAAATTTAAATATTTTTTTCTAAGAATGGAGGGAAAAAAATTATTTTAATCGATATTTTATTCGTATTTCAAAATGCAAAAGGACGAAGCAAATTTTATAATACTGATTCATTTTTAAAACAATGATATTAATATTATTATCAGATATATATATATATATAATTCAATCACAACACACAGGAATCAATAAAAAAAAATCGAGACTAAATGAATCCTATAACTAAAAATCCCATTTCAGGATATCAATGGCGAATATAGAAGACAATATATATATATATATATATACAGGGTGTCCAGCCTTAAAGTGACCCAATAGCTAATTTACAAACCGTTCGGCTTAGACATGCACTTCCAATTTGAAAAATGTTTTAAAAAGGTAAAGCATGTTTTTACGTGCATTTCGAACCAAACACCCGATTTACAAAAAAATTACAAAAATTAAATTTTTATATGGTTTCCAGGTCCTATCAATTATATTTAGGAAAAGATGCAGTACAAAAAAAACAAAGTAAACACAAAAAGTTTCATTTTATTACGATAAACACTTATCGAGTTATGCCTACAAAAAGTTGAAGCATTTGAATTGTTCAGAAAAGGGGGTCGTATACAAATTGAGTTTAGAGAACAGTAATTCACTATCTACAGAAAGATCAAAAAGAAAACATCGTTGTAAACATCATAGATTGATAATTTGTATTGCTATATGGCAAACAATAAAAGTTAAATTAAAGAAATACAACTTGTACCGAAAAGATTTAAACAGCTTGTTTAAATAAATAGCAACAAAAGAATACATGATTTGCCGTTCACATTATAGCATAATGGGGAATGCTGCTCCAATCATGTGTGAATCAGGGGCTTTATTATATCAGAATGACCAAATTAAAATAATGTTCAAAATGACTGCCTTCCACAAATATGCAGTACCACAAACCCACGTCAGAAACTCCGCCTGTGGCTTCTGCAACCTCTTGACCTCCGTAGCCGATTATTCGAATGTCAAATGTATGCGCCAAAAATGTACATGATTGCGCAGATTTGTGTGCGGGAGCACCACACATCATGCTGGTACCACATGCGTCACAAATCCCGTAAGGAAACTTCATCTTCTAAAAAACCGGCTAACGGTCCAGATAAAATTTCCGTGTATGATTTTGATGTTAAAGGTCCATCGAAATACAGTGGGCCAATTAAGGTGCTTTTCCATATTCCGAACCACACATTCACCGACCAACGCACTTGGTGGCGATTCGGTCGTATTAGATGTGGGTTTTCGAGGGACCAATAATGCTTATTCTGTGTATTATGAGTGCCTTGCCTCGAGAACTGGCATTCATCCGACCACAAAACTTCATTCAAAAAGTCTGAATTTTCATATAGTGTGTTTAACACGAAATTGCAAAAATCAAAACGACGCTCCTAGTCTCCGGGCATTAGTCCTGGGCCAGGACTGGACGATAAGGATATGCACCGTACGTATGTAATATGTTCAACACCGTCGATTTTGAGTAGGCCTTGCTAATATCCCGGACACTACTTTTAGGATGAGCCAGGGCATATCCTAGACATCCTCAGCGGGTATCCGCTGAAGGTGTGGCACGAGATAAGGGAATAACGTCTATGACAACTCACAGTTTTATACAAGCGTTGAACAACACTGGCAATTGTACAATAAGATGGATGTCTTCGACTGGAAAATTAAATGGCATAAAGTCTTGCCGCCTCTCTCATATTTCGATTACACTGCCCATTCAACAGTACCATTTCGCAGTATTCTTCATTTGTATACATCTCATTCTCCCGTACTAGAATTCGTAATATTAGGATACGACTGTATGCAGTTTCAAACGACGACACAACAGATTTTTAATGTTCGCCATGATTAGTACCGCAGCAAATCTGTCTGAAGCCGCAGCAAATAAACCTATTTTTTTGGAACTGCTTTTGAAATGTTTTCTTACTCCAAAATATTTTATTTTGTCATATTTTACATGTACACATAATAAATATTATTTCTTAAGTACTCAATTATTGTTATATTAACTTTAAATTTAAAAACGATTTACATAACAGTGACGTGCAAGAACGAAAGTTTCCTGGCAAAGTTCCAATTAATTTCATTTTGGAGACGGCTCCTTACTAGCTTCTTGAAAATGCCCCAGAAAATGCATTAAATGTATGATTATTCATTCATACGCAATATCGTCAAAGCCACAAGATATGTGCGCAATGACGACATGCGTAATGAATAAAAAATAAATACCTTTAAATGCCGTATCCAGAAAATTGCAATTAACTTTTTTAATAATTTTCCTGAAACCAATAATAGAAATTTGCTTAACATAGTTCCTTATAATCCTAGTAATAAAATTAAAAGGCCAAGGAAAATTCTTCTTTATTCATATAACCCTCCATAATATTTTTAATTTCTTTGCAATAGTGTTTTATTGCATCTTTGTAAACTTAAATTTCTCATATTCTCTTTAATGAAATTTTTTTTCTGTTAAATTTTATTTTTACTCCTCTGGACAAGCTCCTCCCACTTTCCCAATGCTCAGCTCCCCGGGAAGCCAATAGGGGTCTATAATCACACTACCATTGACAAACCAGAGTGCAGTCTCTAAACTTTCTTCCATGCAGATATGATTTCCATTCCATCCCGAAGAAGAACCATAGCCACGCCTCCCGGATCTCCTCATCTCAGCCAATGACCGTTATGCCTCTACGCAGAACGGAAAACTCCACTTTTGCCAGGTCCAACATCTCAGAATGCCAGGTATTGGATTGAGGACTGTGTTACAGTCCGGATGCCCAAAAAAAGAAAGCCCATTCATTGTGTCTCGATACATCAAATCCTTGAGCTTGCCTAATAGGAAAAAATCCAACGTTGTGAATCTGGTAAATGTGGCTGCCATAGAGCCCGAACTCCGCGTCCAATCCAGTATGCCATATCCAGCCAATCACATATAGGAGCACAGAAATGTACCGAAACCCCATCATGAACCTTCATTCATCATCATACACCGTATGTTTCTCGTAAACTATGTAATGTACTTGTACAGTACTTTGGGCATATTTTTATGTACTCCCAAAAAGAAATCTAGCTCTCCAAAGCTTGTGATTTTTGGGACTCTATAATTTGTGCTTTAATAATATTTGTATTACACATATATTAGTAAAATATATATAAAGTAAAAAAAAATTAATGAGTAATAGAAAAGCGATGAAAAAATATGTTTTAAACAAAAAAAAAGTTATTAAAATTAAATATTACGAAATATTAGCAGCAGTTATATTTTTTTAAAAATTAAATTACATAAAAGATATTGAGTAGAAAATCTTCAAAAGCTCAAATCCTGCAAATTAGTGCTGAAAATGGGAAATATTTAAATCAAAATAATTAAATTAAGCAAGTTTTATGCACTCGTGATATGTCATTAATAAATTTTAAAAGTTACAATATTCGAGCAAGAAAAGATGAATTTTTTTCCTTATATTTGATAATGTATATAAATTTAAAGATAGTGAATAAAATTATGATTTAAAAATACCCAGATGACTATAATGATGAAAATATCTGTTTTTATAACCTTATGAAAAATTCATACACAATTTTTCTTAAACCTTCTCATAAGCTACATTCTTTAATAAAATAATCATCTTCTGCTTGTAAATTTGAATTTTGTTTTAAAAAAAAAGCAAAATTTTTCTCTTTACTTTTTAGATACTATTTCCGTGTTATATCGTGAATTATTAATAGAAGAATTATGCAGTCGTTCTCTTACATGTCACATAGGTAATATAACACTACTGAATAATTTATTTTATGGTAGGTAAGGTAAGTAAATAATGTATTTGCTTCATTTCTTTATTTGATAAGTGATATAATATTGAATTTCTTTGTAGCAAAATGATGTATTTTAAATATGACCTTAACAGCTGATGTATGCATATGAAAACTAGAACAAAAATTATCCCGAATAACAATAAGAAATTTAGATAACTCTATATATTTTGATTTTTATACTTTGAATATTGAAAATATCAACAAACAATGGAGCTTTTACAATAATAGCTTTTTAATCTCCTCCCTTTGTTTCTAAAGAGATATGATGGAGAATTATTTATGACACAAATTGTTTCTTAAAATACTTTTCCTGTAACTGAAACAGTAGAAATATTTATTGTTATGCTTTTAAAAGAAGAGATTTTAGCCTTATAGATAGAACTGACGTTATATACCTAAAAGGCAAATACATTTAATTTATTTGTCATTTTAAACAAAAGGGAACGCATAAAAAAAGTGTGAAAGATTATTTTAGTATCACATAATGAGAAAACGTGTGAATTTCTTCTTTTGAAAAACTAACTTTTGAAAGACTTAGGCTTAAATAATACATCATGAATTTTTTTGTTTAATATGCTAGAAAATTGAAATTTTTAAACTGTTTAAATGTGTGCTTGCTATTTTATTTAAAATTCTATTTTAAAAAAATTTTAACTTGTATTCGATTAAAATTTATATCGATATACTAATTAAAATATTCTTAGACTTTATTCGAATTTAAAAAAATCATAAACGTAACTTATTTTTCAATCAATTCAGAAATGTAGTAAGTTTTCGCTGATGTATTAATTTGGGTACCATTTAACAAAAATACTGTATACATGTATGTTGTACAAATATTTACTTAAAAGGTAGATTTAATCCAAAGCCTTAGATTTATTATAAGGAAATTTGAAAAATATATATATAATTCTTGTGTGGTATAAATCGCTATTTTTAAAAATGAGCAAATGTAAAAGTTATGAATATTAAAAGGTTTAATACATATTATATTAGGTTAGCTAGGTTTTTTTAGCCGAAATTGTATTCATGTTTTGCCAGCAACAAAAATAGCTAATCTTTCCTTTTAGCTAGTATTTTTTCTGGATTAATACGGAATGACATGAATTATTTTAAAAGGGTATCCTTGTTTTCCTCTTTTAAAATAAAAAAAAGTTACGATTTTGCTTCTTCTTCTAATACTCATTAATCTTAGCAGCTCAATCGGTATAATCTAGTGTATAGAATTAATTATAACCAAAAAACGGTAGGAGGAATCTAACATGCTCAAAATTGATGAGACTTTTCTTTTTTTGAGGTAAACCTTTTTACAATAAAATCCTAAAATTTCTCTTTTTAGTTAAAGTAGAGGATTATACTTCGTAGGTGTCAAACAGGGTGCAGTGAATACTTTATAAAGTGTGCTAATTCATAAACGAACCAAGCTTGGAGTTAATACTTTGAAAATGAATTAATATCATTGTCATTGGAAAGTAAACATTTTGAAAAGGCTTAAGGGTAAGTGGCATTTGAGGAATTTACTAAATAAGAGATAATGGCAATAAAAAATAAAAGTATAAAGGACTAAAATAAATTTATACATATAGATTTAAATTTGCTAATTTTAGATGAATAATTTTGTTCATTACATAAAAGTTTTTGAAAGCAACGATTTTGAATTATTTCTTCATTTTATTTTTAGAATGTGATATTTTCAAAGTTAAACATTTCTCTAAAATATCCTACTGTCTGCAAAAAAAGTCTTAGAAGTTACGATATTGACATTTTGTTCGAATATCACTTTTAAATTTCTCTGAATATATATTAAACCCATGCGCATGAGAATGAGTATGATATCACATACCATATTTTCAAGTTATTTTCAAATCTCTTTCACTAACTCAATAATTTAACATTAATCATATTTGATGCATTTTTATATGACGATTATATCTGTAAACTTCTTTCACGATTATTAGTCTTTTTTTATTTAGTAGAACTGTGCACAATATTCTTAATCGATTGAGAGCTATAATACAAGGTAGAGTCAAAAAGTTCCTGGAATACGTAAATTACAAATTATTAAAAAAAAAAATGGAACAATAATTTAATCTTTTTGGCCTAAAGTATTGCCCTCCTGCATCCACACACTTAGTCCAGCGTTCGTATAACTGTTCAAAACACTCCTGGAATCCATTTTTTGTGAGGTCCTTCAGTTACCTCGTCGCATTTCCGATCACCTAATCTGAATCCACAAAACGATATCCCTTCAATTTCCTTTTTAACCGTGTAAGCCGGGGGTGGATAGACTTTTCCGGAAACGGGGTATTTCTAAAATTTTTAAGGTGTTGCGGTCCACACAGTGTCATAGATATGGCCATTATACATTAGAATTCTATTTTTTCCTTTTCTTAGCACTTGTTTTCAATATTGTAACCCTCTTTTCAAAATATGTGAGATTACTACTAGACCGTGGTACGTGAACGTATTCAATGCAGCAAGCAGAGAACATGCTTGAACAAATGAATCTCAAACCGAGTTGCCGAGTCCCCCTCCATCGCGGGGCATGACATTAATAAAAGAACTCAATCCCGTGAAAGCGTGGGTGTGGGAGGATGTCCCAATAGCTAATTCCGTGCTATCGCGGGAAGAGCTGTTCACCAACATTTATTCTCCCCTTCAGTCTGCGTGTAAGGAAAAATTCCTTTATAAGGCTGGTATTGCAGTGATTGCCCCTCCTAACGAAGAGTTGCAGTATTGTTTTGAGTTGCCGTCACTGAGTGTGGTCTAGAATTGTCATCCAACAATAGAACTCCAGATTTGAGAAGCCCAGGCAGCTTTTTCCGAATCGCCCGGTACAATTTTGACAGGGTGTCACAGTACCGCGTAGAATTAATGATTCAAACCTCCAAAAAGTCCACGCAAGAGTATACGCTTCTTTCATATGCAAACCCCTGAGTTTTCCCTGTAAGATTTTTTGAAGCGTGTCAAGAGGTATGTAATTTGTGTATGTGGAAAAATAAATTTGTCTTATCTTTAATGTCTCATTCTTTTTTCTTTTTTTTTTTTTGACTTTCATACACAACTCTGGCCACAGTCGACAGGGGAAACTTATTTTCCGACTCATCGTCGTACATATTAGAAATTCGAATATTTCACCACAGGACCTGAGTTTCTTTTTTTTTCGAATATGTGGACAGAGTTTACAAAAAAATTCAAATTTGGGGATATATCATCTTATTCTGAAGTCCAATATGTACAGTAGTTAAGTATAAACATTTTAAGCCATAAAAATGTTTTCATATAAAACTTTCTGAAAAGCAAGCTTTAAATATCTCACGGCTCTTTCCTCCTACTTAAACTTTGAAAACAAATTTAAATATCGTAGATCTTCCTTATAAACAGAAATAGTATTGCCTACTGGCAATTCTTAGTAACCAAATAAGTTTATATTACACAAGTTTTATGTACTATGCTATAATTTTTTAAATGAAAATAATATTGAACTTCATTACTAATTTCTAATGGAAGGAGAATCGTATTTTTTTAAATTATAGTATCACAAAAGCTCTTAGCCATTGGTTGTAGCTTGATACTGGCTTCTAAAATAAAACTAAAAAGATACAATAAATAAGTAAATAACATTGAAAAATAAAAAAAAATCCTAAAAAAGAAGAAAGGGATATAGAAAAAAAGTTAAAAAGGAAAAGTATAAAGCTTAAATTAAAAAAAACAATTCACAAGGAAATTTAAAAAAGAACGAAAGGAAAAAGATTTAAAGTAAATTCTAATGAGTCTACATTTTGGACTACATTACCAATGAAATAAATTAAATCTTTTTAATTGGAATATTTAATTGGAATTCATTATGTAACGAGCCACACCAATTCTTTAATAAAAGAATGATTAATGGAGTTTTTTTTCTCATACTGAAATCTATGGATGAAATTTTTTCAGTCTAGTAAGCAACATCCC